>QLPI01003459.1:0-10657 GCA_003314275.1 Chroogomphus rutilus | reverse complement strand
AGCTCGAAGGTGACATACCTGTGGTTATATAGAAATAGATGACATCTGTGCTTGTCTTACCATGTCCCCCAGATATTCTAAATGATGCCTGCTTCATACTCCGCTGTCTGAAAGATGAGACTATTCTATGACTTACTGGTTGTGGTATGATCCTTGAGGTCCTCCCCACCTTTGATTTGCAGGCTATCTGTTAAGTCTGGGGTTCAGGTGCCTATTTTAATACATTTCTGTGGGATTCTGCAGGAGGGTTAGCTTGTCTGTCGCCAGCAGGGGGTCAGAGGTTGGATGGTCAGATTGCCACAAGTGGGTGGGTGACAGAGATGGGTGGATGGATGGATGGGCAGAAGTGCTGATGCTTAAGGGTGGGCAGTTGGCTCATGATGGGGACTATGCAATACTTGGTGCTGGGCATTCATACTCAGAGGGACTTGGCTTCAACTTATGTGTTGCACCTCCTCAATCATCTGTCTCTAATTTCTGTCAGGCACCAAGAATGCCGACAATGCGTGGGCCGAGTACTATTGCAATAGTACCGACTTTACAATGCTGGCAGGAATTGGCCAAGTCCTGCAGACCGATCAGGGTGGCTTGGCTTCAATGTACTCATGCATTGCACCCTACTTCCATGCATGCCACTGATTTCAGACAGAAGAGAAACTCAGGAGGGTGCTGAGAGTGTTGGCCCAAGTAAAGGACTTCAGACAGGAGGAGGGAAGACAAGAAGGCATAAGCCAAGTCTATATTCAGAATAGGGAACTATCTACATTCATGTTCTACTTATGTATATAGGTTAAGAAGTGAGATGTGGAATTAGGGTGGTGTAAGACATGGAGAAAAGAATAAGGTATGGAGAGCATGTGGAAGTATTGTCCACAATGCTCAAGAATAGAACAAAGAATATAAACAAAAATAGAATGGGTATAAGATAATAAGAGTGTGGATGAGAATAAGATAATAGAAAGTGACCGAATATAAAACAATAAGATCATGACTGAGGATAAAACAATAGAAATGTCTCAAGGTAAAATGGGCCAAGAAATAAAGAATAAATGGGGTGGGAATAATTGATAATAAATGAGGGAAGAGTAGATGATGGATAGGATGGGAGATTGGATGATGAATGTGCTGAGCTGAGACAAACATACTAAGTGACTTATATATGACTTGGTCACCTGCATGTGGAATTAGACTGATCGTTTGGTCGGCACTACTGAGTGAACCAATGCTCAGTACATGTAGTTGACAGTACCTCCCCCTTACAGCTGAACCCATAAAGCCAGTAGGTGGAGTTTGAAAAATAAGGCTTTGGATGCCTAATTGTGATGTCACAAATTGTTTGGGGACCAGTACCTCTCCCCAGAGCCACCATCACCCAATCCCAATGCCGCATCACCGCCCTCAAAAAAATGGGATATGAATCTAATAAAGATGTGAAGAAGATTGCCGAAATCAGGGAGAAAAAGGTGAGAAGGCAGTGGGAATGCAAGGAGGTGGAGGGCATGTGGGTCGCCAAGGAGAAGGCCAAGGCTGAGGCTGAGGCAAAAGAAAAAGAAAAAGCCATGGTGAAGGTAGCTGAAGCAAAGAGGAAAGCAGATGAGGAGGAGGCCATATGCAAGGCCAATGAAGAGGAGGTGGCAGCTGCCATCAAACTCACAGCAGAGGAGGCTGCAAAGAAGGTGGCCAAGGAAGCAGTAGTGTCAAGTACACATACCGAGATTTCGGTAATTTGGCAGTGCCGACCAAGCAGTCAGTCTATGTCTACGCACAAGTGTCCAAGCCGCATGCAAGTCACTTGGTACGCCGGTCTCGGCTCGGTACATCCACCATCCACATTACCTGTTCCTACCCCTCATCTACTCTGCTTCATTCACCATCCATTGATCCTACCCTATCCATTGATTATTCCTCGACCCACCCCACCTCGGGATATCCTGTCCTTGTTTTATCCTCAGCCACAACCCTATTGTTTTATAGTCAGTCACTCTCTATTGTCCTATCCTTGGCCACATTCCTATTATTCTATTTTCATTGTCCTATCCCCGTTTACATTCCTCTATTCTTTTTTTTGCTCATTGTGGACAATACCCCCACATGCTCTGCATACCTTATTGTCTCACATTCCTTATTCCACATGTCGCTTCTTAACCTATATAAGTAGGACATGCATGTACATACTTTCTCATTCTGGGTATCAACTAGGCTTAGGCCCCTTACCTTCTCCTTCCTCTGTAAAGTCCTCTACTTGGGCCAGTACTTTTGGCACTCTCCAAGTACCTCCTCTGTCCCAAATTGGTGGCATGCACAGCAAGTAGGGCGCAACGCACAAGTACCTTGAAGCCAAAGCCACTACTTCCGGCCTGCAGGACTTGGCCATTCCCTGCCTGCATCTTCAGCAATACCAAGGCCTGACAAGCAGCAGCAAAGGCTGCCGAGGAGAAGCAGGTGGCTGAGGCCACCGCTAAAGAGGCCAAATGGGCTAAATGGGCTGAAAAACAACAGATTGAGGTAGCCGAAAGGGTGGGAGGGCAGAACCCTGAGGAGCCTGGTATGGAGGAGTCCCTCAATGATGCAGGGGTACAAGATGAAGTGTCCGATACTAAGGGTGCCAGAAATGCAGGGACTGTCAAGTGCATGTACCAAGCACCAGTAACTTGGCAATGCTGACCGAACGATCAGCCTAATTCCATGTGCAAGTGACCAATCCACATATATGTTACTTGGTATGTCAGTCTCGGCTCAGCATATTCATTCTCCACATTCCCCATTCCTAACCCCCATCCACTCTTCCTGTAAAAGGCAACAAATTCCCACAGTGATGTATTCTTTCAACTGGGCCAAAAGGCCACTATGCCAGGTTATCTGGCATTAGTCTGTGGGCACTATTTAAACAGCAACTTGTTACATGTATTCACCAACCATTGCAATGGTATGTAACACCTCCCTACTCATTATACAATAATCCCCTCCCTGTTTATTCCTTAATTCTTGGCCCATTTTACCTCAGGACATTCTCCATTGTTTTATCTTTGGCCATGACCCTATTGTTTTATATTCGGTCACTCTCTATTATTCTATTCTTGGCCACATCCCTATTATCTTATTTTCATTGTTCTATTCTCATCCACATTCTCTATTCTATTCTGGATCACTGTGGACAATACTTCCACATGATTCTTCATACCTTATTGTTCTCCATTCCTTATGTCACCCTGTTCCACATCTTGCTTCTTAACCTATATAAGTAGCGAATGTATGTAGATAGTTCTTCACTCTGAATATCGACTTGGTTTACCTCCTCTTGTCTTTCCTTCTTCCGTCTGAAGTCCCTTACTCAGGCTGACACTCTCGGCACTCTCCCAGGTCTTTCTTTTGTCCAAATTAGTAGCACACATGGAAGAGCAGGGTGTAACACATGAGTATGTTGAAGCCAAGCCACCCCAATCGGTCTGCAGGACTTGGCTGATTCCCCAACTGTACTATTGGCATCACTGAGACCTAACAGGGACTCCCAAAGACATGGGAGTCCCAAAGCCTACTATGCACAAGAGGGGTAGGAGTATGGAGGCAGGGCCCAGTACAGGTCCTGGGACAAATGAGAGAGGGAAGAGTGAGAGGCCAAGAGGGGCTGAGGTGAGTGGTGGTGTTTTCTTTTTTATTTTATTTTATTGATTTTTCTTTGAATAGCACAAGAAAATGACCCAAGAGTGGTCACTGTCTGTCTGTCCACCTTGCAAGAGGTGTGTGCAGTGCCAGGATGATTGCAAAGTGCCAGGGATGGGGGCCACATGCTGGGAGTGTAACTGGTAAAAGGTAAAGTGCAACCTGGCCACACCATAGACTGCCAGAGCCAAGAGTAAGCCCTTCATCCAGGAGGATGAAGAGGATGAGGAGATGGAGAGTGAGGAAGAGGATAGGAGTGAGGAGGAGGAGGAGGAGGAGGAGAGGAGGAGGAGGAGGAGGAGGAAGAGGAGGAGGAGGAGGTGAAGGAGCCACCAAGAAAGAGGCCAAGGCAAGCCGCCACTATGTGCCCAAGCAGGAGGACAGTTACTGTAGAAGTCCTGCATGCCATGTACTTGGAAGGTCAGCACCTTACCAATATATGGGAGGACATCCTGCATGGGCAGGATAGGATGACCAGGGTACTCCTCTGCTTAGCGGAAGGAGTGGAGTACACTGGGCATGTGGTGGCCCTGTTGGGTAAGGACCTGTGTCAGGTTTGGAGGGTTTGGGAGGTTTAGGAGGAGCAGAGGGTGGTGAAGATCCAGAGGAGGATCAGTTGGATAGTGATAGGGAAGAGGAGGAGAAGGAAAATGGAGAAGAGAAGGAGAAGGAGAAGGAAAATGAAGATATGGAGGAGGATAATGAGACTTTGAAGTAGTCTCTGGCAAATAATTATATATATATATAGATTGATTTTCAGTTGTAACTGAGGGAGCTGGACTGAGAAAGAAAAGAAAAAGGAAAAGATAAGAAATAAATGACAAGTGAGATGTGTTGAGGTAATCAGGAGCCTCAGTGTGATAATAGAGGAAAAATAGATAGCGATAGATGGGCTGAGAGAGGATTTTAGGAAACTGAGGGGTATTAGGGATGGGTGTGATCGTAAGGTTGGGAATAGAGGGTCAGGAGGTTGAAAAGAGGGGAATTCAGGATGGAGGTAAGGTCAAGATGATATAAGGTCAGGATAGAGAGGAAGTAAGGTTGGGACAGAGAGGAATTAAGCTTGGGACAGAGAGTGTAGAGGGGGTATTTGAGAGAGTTGAGAGGTTAAAATAGAGGAAATTCTGGAAGGGATGTATTTGGGAGGGGAAATTGCATAGTTTGAAGGGTTTCTAGCTAGTTGCCACCCCCCCTTTTAGGTAGACATCCCATCATCTAGTTAACTTGTCAGCTTTGAGCCAAGCTTATTGAAAAAAGAGTGATGAGGTCATATAATATGGGTATATGGAACAGATAGAGTGAGAACAGATGAGAACAGATGGAAGAGACCTTGGCAAAATGTACCAAATGGTGCTATTGACCGAGAGGTCCTAGCTAAAAAGCTTGCCAGCCTTTCTGGTTTACAAGCATGCACAAAGGCAGTTGCATTGACTAGGGCTATTAGCAGAGCTTCCAGCTATGGAACAGGATCCTGGGTGAGGCTCTTGGAGCAGCAGCAGCAGATGCCAACTGAACCAAGGCCATCGAGATGAACCTAAAGATGTTAGTGGTGTTTCAGAATGTAATACTGCCCAGTACCCTTTTAATCATGGATTATAGCAGATGAGTGAGTTATGACTAAGTATAGCCGACTGATGAATCTAGTGACATGAAATATGGATAGGTAGACTGAAATTCTTCAACTTCTGCCTTACTGCCTGCTGTACCTGCCATTCCCCCACTGCCTGTAGCCCCTGCTCCTTTGCTCCCTTCTCTTGTCATCTGTCTTACCCTTGCAATTGAAGAATTGACTAAGTTGGTCGATCTACTTTGTAGTGAATTATATTGGGAAATGAGGAATTCTCCACTAGTGTTAAGTCCACATGTCAGGTGCTTAGCTAGATACTTCCAGAGAGGTTTCTGGAGGCTTCCAAAGGAATTCCCAGGAGGGGGTCATGGATTCATGGATGGAGACGGAAAGTTGGAAAGGTGGGAAGCACCGGAGACTTAGGGTTGGTTGTGGTATTAGGTTGTTACAATTAGTCATTCGAGTGTTCGAGGTCAAAGGGACTTGGCTTCAACTTATGTGCTGTGCCCTCCTCGATCATCTGTCCCTAATTTTGGAAAGTCAGAAAGTTTACTGGAACTGAATCAGAAACTATGATGCAGATTAAGTTGATATTTGTACTGGTGAATAGTCCAGTCAACTGGGGGTTTATATACATGTAGTTAATTCTTGTACTATCTATTGCCAAGTAAAGACAAGGGGGAGAAAGGAATACAAGCTCCCAGATCCTTCTCCACTCAATTCACTATAAGAATAAGCTTAGGACCTCAAGGGCTCGGTCCTAGTGGGGGGATACTGTTATGGCCCATGCCCCCAATAAACCCATACTAGTCCCCACAACCACCTGCACCTTTTCTGGGACTTTCTGACCATTAAAAGTCTGGAATAATCACTTTCCATAAATCCGTTGCATCAACCCAAAGTTCTGCAATCCCAAACCCCCATAATTCCATGACCTAGGTTCCGCTCCTTGATAAACAACGCACAGGATCATCATGTACCTCACTCCCTTGTTCTTCCTTTTATGTCATGCTCCAGCACCCTAGCATCCCATTCCACAGCACAGTCTTCCTCCTCCTTCTTCCTTCGCTCTTTCTCCCTTCTCTCCTCCTCCGTCTTCCTCCATTCCACCTCCCTTTTCTCCTCCTCCAACCTCCAAGCTTCAGCCTTCTGGTGCTCCTCAACCTTCCAGGTGGCCTCTCATTTCCTCACCCCTTCTGTCTCCAATAGGCGAAACTTTTCCACATACTTGGCCTTGAAGGCCCACATCTACTCCGAGACTTCTACCTCAATGTCCTGCTCCAGTTCAGACATGAGTAAGGGCAGGAAAGGAACCTACAAGGAAAGACTGGTAACTTATATATATGTATCTAGTCTTGTACTATCTTTTGCTGAGTAAAGACAAGGGGGGAAAGAGAGTACAAGGGGCAATATAAAATGAAGAACAAGGGAGTGAGGTACGTGATGGTCCTGCATGTCGTCTATCAAAGGAGCGGAACCTTGACTTCAGAATCTTCGGAGGTTCAGAAACACGGAACCTCGGATTGATGCATCAGAATATTGGAAAGCAGTTATTCAGTGTTACATACCATTGCAATGGTTGGTGAATACATGTAACAAATTGCTGTTTAAATAGTGCCCACAGACTAATGCCAGATAACCTGGCATAGTGGCCTTTTGGCCCAGTTGAAAGAACACATCACTGTGGGAATTTGTTGCCTTTTACAGTATGCCAGGTTGCAAAGGTCAGCGGTTCAAATCCCTGTGTGCGCAATAATTTAGAGGATTGTTGCAATCACTTGGACCCCAGGAACCCTGGCTTACATGATGGTCCATGACATCATGGGGGTCTGCTATGTCAAATAGTAATTAGAGTGCTTGGGGGGAGCCACAGACAGGCCTGAGAAACCTGTTAAGATATCATCACTGTGGCACCTCGAGGGCTCGGTACCTAAGGGGAAGGTACTGTTACATACCATTGCAATGGTTGGTGAATACATGTAACAAATTGCTGTTTAAATAGTGCCCACAGACTAATGCCAGATAACCTGGCATAGTGGCCTTTTGGCTCAGTTGAAAGAACACATCACTGTGGGAATTTGTTGCCTTTTACATTCAGACTTTGAGCGGTCGGAAAGGTCCCGGAAACGGTGCGGGTGGTTGTGGGGTTTAATGTGGGTTTATTTGGCGGCATAGGCTATAACACAAAGCCACCCCAACTATGATCTCCCTGACCAGGAGGCTGAGAACCCGGGAGATGGGCTAGCCTGGGGAGCCAGGATTCGAGGATGGAGATGTCTTTCCCAAGGGTACCAATGAGTCCGATGATTCCTCAATGAATCATAGCATTTCCATGGATCCAGAATCTATCCCGTTGCCTACTGGAGGGAATCCAGGGGGTGAGGGGGGTGTTCCTTCTGTACCCATGGCCAGGTCAAGTACCATTGCAAGGGATGCAGAGAGGGCCACCGGAAGGAGGAGGCCTGGATTTCTGAGGCTCAAAAGTCCTTCGAGAATCAGCTGGTTCAAGATGGTTAAGACTTGTCTTCCCTGTCAGAATCGCAGGGTGAGGTATGAGGTTAGTAGGGTACCAGTTGTCAAGGGGTTGACCCTGAGAAAAAGGGGGTGGGAGGAGACAGAGGCTCCTGAAGCATCCTCTTTAAAGAAGATGAAGGGTGATGTGGTGGTTCCTTCCCTCCCAAAGGTCAGGTGTGCAGAGATCATGGCCACCTTGGGGCTGATTGGAGATAGCTTGTCCAGAATGGATGCTTGACTCATCGCTCTTGGGGCTGATGTGAAAAGGTTGTCAGATGCTTCTGAGATGCAGAATGCTATTCAGACAGATGATCGGGAGCATCTGAAATGGAGGTGTCAGTATGGTGGTCTTATCTGGAGTCCTTAGGTGGTGAAGGGTAGGGTGGATCTAGGGGATGCGACACTCAAGGTGGGGTGGTCTACTGAAATGGTAGATCTGGTGCCAGGGTCAAGTGGTGAAGGAAAGGAGAAGGGTGTGGATTTGTTCTGTCAGCAAGATCCTTCTGATCTTGATCCAGAACTAGAGCATTCCTTGTTCTATGGTGACGACAGAGAATGCTTGTTTATAATCGTTCTAGAATTTAATGATGCTTCGTGCAATCCTAGTTGGTGTCAGAAGTTTGGGGGTCAGACAGAGATTCCTGACTAAATTCTAAAGTTAATGCAGGTTAGCTTCCAGTTGCTTTCCCCTTCTCTAGGGTAGACATCCCATCGTCTAACTAGAGGTCTGCAGTCGGAGTCATGGTAGTCATGGGTTATGGTGGTCGAAACAGTCATGGTGGTCGAAACGGTCATGGTGGTCATGTTGGTTGGTTACTGGATTGTTGCTTGGACGGTGGCAGCTCCATCAGGATTTGGAGGATGTCCTGTAAATTTGAGTCTCATCAGGGTGCAATGCATGAGTATGTTGAAGCCAAGCTACCCCAACTGGCCTGCAGGACTTGGCCAGTTCCGACCATACCATCAGTAGTACCGAGGCCTGACAACAACAAGTAAAATTAGAATAAAGGAATGTAAACAGGGATAGGACAATGGAAATAGAATAATAGGAATGTGGCCAAGGATAGAACAATAGAGAGTGCCTGACTCTAAAACAATAGGGTTTGTGGCCGAGGATAAAACAAGGATAGGATGTCCTGAGGTGAGGCAGGTCAAGGAATAAGGAGTGGATGGGGTAGGGATGGTGAAAGGGGCAGAGCGGATGAGAGATAAGGACAAGGAATGTGGATGATAGATGTGCTGAGCTAAGACCGGTGTACTAAGTGACTTGCATGCGGCGTGGGCACTTGTACGTGGACATAGTCTGGCTGTCTGGTTGGTACTGCCAAATTACCAGACACTCGGTACATGTTCTTGACAGTGACTAGGGATATTCAAGGCACTTCCAACTTTGGAATTTGCGATGGATTGCTTTGAAGTGGAGTGCTAGATTGTGAAGTAGCAGGTGAGGCCTGAGGGGCTGGCATGGTAGTCAATCTTGAAAGTTATACTGCCTAATACCCAGTCAATTGATGGATTGTAGCAGGTGGGCCAGTTGAAGCCAAGTACTGCAGAGCAACTGCTTTCCAACGATGTTATATAGAAAGTATTTGGTGCCTAACAGTACACACATATGACATGCACATGCCACATACATGTGGGTGTGGTGCACACCCAACATCCATCGACCCATGGGAAAAAAACCATGGGTAGGGTGTGGGTCACCCACATTTGACCTGTGGATAACCTGTGCCATTCCCTAAATGTACAAGATCTTATACTACTTGCAAATCTATGAGGAGTTGACTAGAATCCTATAATAGATAAGAAAGTCCAAAGATAGCTATTCCTACTCACAGTTGTTATCATACAACATATCGTGCGGCACCGGCACGACATGTGCTGAGATTGAGCATGTGTTGACCATATCCAGCACTACATCCTTAAGAGTGGGAGCACAATGAGGCGCATGTTCATCTCAAATTTGTCCTGCACCAATCAAATTATACACCTGAGATGTAAAAGGCGATGATCTTACATGCAAGATTGACAAGGCATGCTCAACCCCCTCTTGGCCATAAGTGGAGAATGCATATAAGAATGGACATCCGATCCCTACTGTGCGTTGAGTTTGCCTTGATTAGTGGATTAATTTGCTCTTTCAGGGTGTCATAGAGTTGGCTTAAATCTATGGCAAACTTGCATGCTCAGGGGGAAGTGAGATCACATTCAGGTGTATGGTGATGTTCAGGTAGTGTCCCTTGTTGGAGAAGAAGGGAGAGATACCTGTAGTAGCATTCAGAGCATTATTGTAAGTGAATTTGGCTAGTGGTAGTAGTTTGGACCAGTTGTCCTGCTGATAGTTGCAATAGACTTGAAGATACTGTTCCAAGGTTTGATTTACACATTTGGTCTGGCTGTTGGCTTCTGGGTGATAGCTGGAGGTGAAGTGTAAGCACATGTCAAGAGCTTTACTGAGTGACCTGAAGCAAGAAACAAATTTGCTTCCTTGAACAGATGTTACATCACTCAGTACATCTTGTTTTGAAAAGACATGAAGCACAAACAGTTTGGCTAGTTTGGCCAAAGTAATTGTATCACCTGTTTGTTAGGAACCACTATGCTGGCATGCCTGACTATTCAAACCAGCTCTATTCAGCCTAACTCTGCCTCATTCACTTTTTCAAACATATGCTCATCAGCCTTTGAATTCAATGCACCTCATATATCCGTCTTGGCATTACAAGCAACATTCAATACACTCCACTTATTACATCCATCCCCATATGCTCGCACATCCATCTTCGCCTTTATTACTTTTAATATTTTCCTTTTACATTCCACTCCACTTTTCTTATTCACATTTCCATTATGTCATTTCTATTCTCTGATATCTGATCTGTTACTACATTCCTTATAGGGTAATGCTGTAAGCTG
>QLPI01003455.1:0-28923 GCA_003314275.1 Chroogomphus rutilus | reverse complement strand
TCCGTCGATACTTAGCTTACTCGATTATTGTCACAGACCATCCGCGAAGGAATCAGAGATCTCCCCCCCAGTGGAGTGACTCGGATCAACGCCCTCCGTGGCCAAACCAGCGCCGTCTGGCATAGCGACTCAACTACCCCTCCTGCAAGTCGGATCAAGTGCATTTTAATTTAATACTCGTCAATGTGCCTGAATATTCTGTTGATTCTTGTTCCGTCAGTGACACACCTTGATCTCCTGGAGTGACATACATACCCGAATGCGGACTCCGGGGATCAGGTCTGATTTTGTGCATGACAAATGATAGAAAAATAAGGAGCCGCGGGATGTGATGCCCTCTGATATAGCGATTCGGAATCAGACAGGTTGTACAACCAAAAATGAGAATGGATCATAATGCGTACAAGTGGCGCATATAGATGTGGTGAAACGGAAGATTCCCAGAACCAACAAGAGTTTTTCACGTAAGTGGAAGGCATGCCCATGTTGTGAGTGTGACCTGTTGACTCTGGCGCATTCATCCGAGTATTCATACTTTCTCACTTCAATTTTCAATGTGTCTAACCTCCCTCTAGATACACGTTAAAGACCGTCGTCTGACTACGGATAAATAGAGGCTTCTAAATTTCTGCATAATGGGATAGGCTTGATGGTTGCACAAAGTTCGGATACCCTAGTGGCTGAGAAGCCCTGCAGTTACTATTTATCACGTGTGCTTGATGTGGTTTTCACTTATTCACCCTTAAACGCTCAATAATCAATGTAACATTATGCTGGCCACAGAGGCACTGCTGTCCATTCCTCGGGATCGATGGATGTCTATACCAATCAGGATAATGGGACAAATTGGCAGAGCCTCTTACAGGGAGGGAGGATCGGGCTGATAAAATATTAAGACGTGGACAAATAGATAATACAGAGGCTGTGTAGCTCAACCGTGCACGAAGCTCCCAACAACAGCCAAGAATAGTGAGGATAGTGGGCAGTAGAATATAGCATTAAACCCATAGGGGTAGGTAATAATGATACCCTGCCAACCGAATGGGTCAATCATCCAACCTACCAATGTTTCAAGGGGATTATATTGTACAAGTTAGGCCAACAATGTCTAATATCACAGGCGCCTGGTGTCATTGGATGAGTTGAATACAACACGCCCCTGAACCTTGATCGTTTGAAATTGTTTGATTCGTGGCTTCTTACCGCGCACATGCAGATATAAATGAGTGTCATTGGTCCATGGATGAATTGCAACACACCCCTGAACATTCAATATATGAATTGTTTGAGTCGAAGCATGATCTAGCGCCCACATTCCAACCATAACCAGTGATCAATTGTACCGTCCCATCAAACTCATAAAATATGGGCTACGAAACGGACGAAGACACCAGAAAATTTGCCAAACTCAAGGCGAAAAGGCAGCAGGAGCACATGGAGGTGGAGGCCGCGCGGATTGCCGAAGAAAAGGCCAAAGCCGAGGCCGAGGCGAAGGAGAAGGAGGAGGCCACGGCAAAGGTGGCGTTAGCACAAAGGAAGGAGGACGAGGCAGCTGCTGCGAAGCAGGCTGCCGATGAAGAGGCCAGTCACAAGGCCGACGAAGAGGCGGCAGGGGCTGCTGCCAAGAAGCACCGAGGAGGCTGCAGCTGCTGCTAAACAGGGAGTGGATGAGGACGCAGCCAAGGTGGCCGACGAACAACAGGCTACCGATGCAAAACGGGCAGCCAACAAGGCAGCAGCGGCTGAGGCTGTTGCTAAAGAGGCCAAAGCGGCCGAGAAACGGCGGGTGGAGGAAAAAGATAATGCAGCAACGCCGGCTTTGTCAGGAGATGACAAGTCGGGGGACCCTAAAGACGTGGTGGTCCCTTCCGATAACGAGGAGGGTGGGCCCGCCAAGACACCACCTGACAAGGTCGTTGAGAGGGTGGTTGAGAGGATGCCTCACGCATGTAAGACAGGCAGGAGTGCAGAGGCAGGGCCCAGTATGGGGCCAGGTACCAAGGGGAGAGGGGAGAGTGAGCGGCCGAGGGGGGCCAAGGTGAGTGGTATTTTTTTATTTCATTTTATTTTTATATTGATTTTTCTTTGAATAGTACAAGAAAACGACCCAAGAGTGGTCGCCGTCCGTCCATCCGCCCTGCAAGCACTGCGTGCAGTGCCAGGATGACTGCAGGGTACCAGGGCCCGGGGATGCATGCTCGGAGTGCAACCGGCGAAAGGTCAAGTGTAACTTGGCCGCGCCGCAAAACTCCCAGGCAAAAAGTCGGCCATTTATCCAGGAGGCCGATGAGGAATCTGAGGTGGAGAGTGAAGAGGAGGACAAGAGTGAGGAGGATGAGGAGGAAGAAGAGGAGGTGCTGCCGAGGAAGAAGCCGAGGTGGGCCGTTGCCATGCACCCAAGTTGAACGATGCCAGTGATAGAAGTCACATAGTCCAAGCCTTTGGGAGGCCGACAGGCGATCTATGTCCTGGAGGCCATCCTCTGGGGACAGGAATGGATGACAGAGGGACTCCCCCATATTGTGGGAGAGCTGGAGCACAGGCATGCTGTGGGTTCGGGGGGTTCGGGTGGTCTGGGAGGAGTGGCAGGAAATGGAGGTTCCAAGTGTTGAAACGAGGGGCGGAAGGAGCAGGAAGGGAAAGGGGAGGATAGCGGTAAGGCGGGAGGAAGAGAGACCGGTAACAGGAGCGCGCGGATAGAATGGCCGAGGAATGTGAAGAAGAGGGAACCAATGTAGAAAGGGACTTAGTAACAAACCATAGACATAGAACCATGACATGACTTACGCGATATTATGATTTGGAATGGGCCAACGGCGGTACCGGATACAATGCACGCGCGCGCAGTAGGAACGGGAGGTACACAGGAACGATGCTGGAGGGCAAGATGCAGGAATAGAGCAGGGTCAGCAGAGAGAGAGATTACGGTGGACAAAGGGATGGACTTACACTATAGAGGACGACACACGGCCGCACCGGAATGTATATATGCGATATCCGAGGGGAGAATGATGAGAGAAAGAATGGTTTTCGATTGACATAAGATCTAGGAGAGGAAACTCACCATCGACGTTGAAGATTTTCATACATAGCATAATTCAGTGAATGGCGCGGTCGATGACGTGGAAGGGGAGTTATAAAGCAGGGCAGTGACCCTGCATCCGGATCTAGGGTGCCGCCACCGCATTAGGAAGAAATTATCTCATAGCACCATGGTTTATTCACATATAAAGCTAGATAGAAACAAATAGATACACCAGTTTTTTCAGCCTCACTAGTCCCTCGATCGAACGGAAAGCTCGACGCCTGCGAGCACAATTGAAGCTTTAATCTGCATATACTTCAGTCATCTCAACAAGGCCCTGGACACAACGGGATCATATCCTTAGGTGTAGTACACTATACCTACAATATCTCTTCACCTACGTCTCTACACAACAAGCATTCTATAGACTTCATTCTCATACTGCCGATTACGCACCACCTTCCTGGATCGGTGCCTAAGGACCCTTGATACGGTCCGGCCATATAAACTGCATACACGCAGTTACTACATAATATAAACAGGATAAAAATACGAAATAAATACTAGAGAAAACACGCAAAGTAACCATTCCATTCCCCCAAGCTTTTAACTAATAGATTAAAAGTCTCAGTGACTCAAATGGCATATACGCTTCCGAGACATGACATCAACAAATTCAGAGATATAAAGCCAGAGCTAGATGGGGAGAATTGGGGGTCATGGAAGAGGAAGATGATAGCTACGATAAAGGAAAGAGACCTTGACGGGATTCTCGATGAAACAGACATGGAACCTACTAGAGCCACCAGAACAGAAACACTTGCTCAACTTCAAAGTGAGTGGAAGACCAGGAATAACTCAACATACTACCAGATCCTCATGTGTATTTCATCAGATCTACAAACCGAGATCGAAAAAACTACAATTGCATCTGAAGCTTGGAAGATATTACTTGATTGCTTCAAATCCAAGGACCCAAGCAAAGTCAGCATCCTCTGTAAATGATACAAGCATTACCACATGGTGGAGGGGCAATCAGTCAGATCTTACATTACTACAATGAAGGAGTACAGGGAACAACTCAAATGCATAGGCAAAGAGATCGCCAACTCCACTCATGCTGCCACACTACTCAGGAACATACCAGAATCTTGGAGGCTGATCGCACCAGTGATACACATGATCACCATCATACCTAGGGAAATAGAGACTTATTTTGAGGCACACGAAGTGGATCTAATTGCGCTAGAGATGGAGACTCATGGCGTATCAGCATTCATCACTCAGGCAAGACCACAAAGACAATCAGCAGTTCCCCCTGATCAATCCACCATTGCTCATTGTAATACACAACCCCAGCAACAACACCAACACAACCAACAGTAACACAATCAACAGACTCAATGCCCATCACTGGCCCAACTGTAAGGGCAACCTACTTGGGTACCGATTCCAGCACCTGCTGGGAGACCAACAGCGAGAAACACCACAGCCCTGCGACCTACCCAGGGCCTAACCCAGGGACTCGAACCCTAAGTTTACCCACAGGCACTACCAGACACTGACAGGGAGGTCCAGAAGTAAGTATATAAAAGGAAATGTAGCTAAATACATGCGAGCTGCTTACCTGGCAGGGAGGTCCAGAAGAGAACAACCAAAGGACCCCCTTACCTAAGCAGCAACTATATAGCTACAGTGACTATGACATAACAAACATGTCACAGTCAGCAAAGAAGACAATAGAAGATTAAGGGGAAGGGATTACAGCAAACATATGAAAAGGGAAGATAGATAAATGATTAAAGAAGTAATATAAGCAAAGGAATAAGAGAAATGAAGGAGATAAAAGGAATAAAATGAAGGAAAAGAGGAATAAACTGGTAGTCCCCTGACATTACCCCCTCTCTAGAATGTGGCAACCCGACATATGAATGTAGACACACCAGGTCCACCAATTATATGCAAGGGGTACCAAATCCACCGATGTGCAGAGCCTGCTGAAGGGCACCTGAGATAGCCACTGAACAGGTATATGAGCATATCCGATATACCCCAGTTCATTTTTGGTGGTTTGCGCATGTAAACAGGGCAGGCAAGTGGCCATCTACATTCATATGTGCAGACTGAGCTGTGCAATGAGCACGGCTTATGCAACCTCTTGGAATGTTCCCAGAGTTGGCAGCAATGAAGAACAAGCATGGGGGTGTCACTGACAGAGGCTTGCGAGTGACCTAGTTGGCTATTACACCGGCTGTCATGGGATGTTGAGCTTGTCTGCAGCCAGCAATGAAGACCCACTGGCCGAGGGACATGTATCACACATATTGAGCAACTTTACAAGCTTTCAGCCAACCTCGGTGGCAGAGGCACATAGATGACATGGATGGCAGCCGCATGAGGCTGTTGTGGTTCATTTGTGCATAACCTCAGCCAGCAATGACAAGCAGCATGGTGCAGGGAGCATGTTGCATGGGTTTCAGATGCAACGGGTGACTGTTGAAAGTGCAGGCATAGGTCGAGCTACGCAATAAATGCGGCTTACACGAGTTCCCGGCATTCCTGAAATCGGCGGCAGCGTGAATGCATGTGGGATTGAGTATGTGCAGGCAACAGGCATCGGCAGATGTCACTGGCAATGAATGAGTCAGCAGATTACAGCACGGGATTGATTTCAGCATCTCGTGCTCACGTTGCTCTGTCCAGGGTCAGCAAGGCAGGTGTACTGGCATCAGCAGGAGGGAATGTAGGTGACGCAGACATCATTGACAACGAATGAACTGTTGTGACAAACGGTGCAAGGAATGGGGAGAAGGGAGTGAGAGATGAGAAAATAAGGATAAAAACATATTTGAGTGTATATTTGGTTACATGACAAGGAGAAATATTATAAAATAGTGTAAAGAACAAGTATTAGTGAGCATGCAGTGGAAAGTAGTATAACACACAGACTTACTAGTAGTTACCGTGCAAGAGACACAAACCAGCGGCAACTTACATGCTAAGCTCCCGGATGATCAGGAGATATAGGGGCCAGAAGAGCACATTGTGTATAAGATACAGAAGGGGAAGAAGGGAAATGGATAGGAGGAAATACAGGGGATATAAGAGAAGGGACTCACATGTAAAAGAACAAGAATTGAGGGAACCAGGGTGCATATATGCAGTCACTGAGGACAGGTGACTGAGAAACAGGAGAATGAGACATGGGACATGACTCAGAGAGGCAATAACTGTTGCAAACGAGAAGGGAACAAAGGGAGAAGCAGTTCTATTCAAAGGGAACCACTGACAGGTGTCATATCTCTATGAAGATCTTATTGGGGCAGCCCACAGTGGGCAGACCCTGCATATGTTCTACAAAATCTGTTAATTACAGATCATATTATAGTCAAGGGATTTACTTGTATAAAGACAGAGTAATTACAACCAATACTACTAGTCTCTCATACCAAAAAACCCCTTACACCTATACTTGATATCTACTCGACGCACTCACGTGACGTCAAGCCACATTAGGTCAGAACCTCCATCATCGTCGTTCAAGGCTATGGACCCAGCAGGGATAACTAAATAGGTTCTCTACATCACGCTCATGCCATTATTGATCTATTTTATTATTGTGGATCATCCACAATGACCTACACGAGCTTCAGTCATATCGCCACTAGCTCCTCAGACCAGCGCTTACATCCAATTGACCTGTTGCGCATCGCCAGCATAACAGCATATATTCACACAGAATATTAGCTACACAGCCCATAGCTATGAAAATATATACCATAGTAGCTAGTTCATCTACCAATCCATATTCCCCATCACAGTATTTAAGACAAACCAATGGAGGTTCGTTAATGCCTGTGCCCGTCGCAGCGACGGCATGTGAGGTGGAGACGGCGCAAAGTGGGTTGGTCAAATTGCAAAGCATGACAATCGTACATAGCTTCCTGCGATACCCTGTGTTGCAGCCAATGCAGGAGTGAGAGCACATGCAGTGATCAGGCTGCGGGCAGGTGTATGAGGTGCTGCAGAGGTATCGTGGCAGCATCTGCATCTGAGTGATCCTGCAAGTCCTTGGCTTGCTTGGCAGTGCTGGCATGCACGGGTGACGTTGCTCGGTGAATGTGATGGCCAGGGATCGATGTACCTGGAACACATTTGGTACAGCAGTATACGGCAGCAGCACTAGGAATCATTTGTGGCAGCATTGCCTTGAGATAAGAATGTGGGAATGGGTGCTGCCAAGGGCAGTCTACGGTACTCCAGTGCTTGAGCATTGGCATGAGGACATCATGAAGGGCATCGATTGGCCCATCCATCGTTGCAATGATGTGTGGGGTGGAAACAGCAGGCATGTGTTGAGTGGGTCACGATGGTTGTACAATGCAATGTGATGCAATGTGACATGTGTCGACATGGACTTGTCTCGCCTTGGTGGGTGTCCTGGTCAAACAGTGGTACAGGAGCGGGGAGCTTCCGGTTGCCCTTAGCCCATGCAGGAGTGAGGATGGGGTGATGGTACTCGAGGTGGTGCCAACGAGGGGATGGAGTTGCCGTAGAGGGCCTGGGCTGCAGGGCATCAAGGCACCCACGTCACATATGGGGACTCGCACTCAGTACGCATTGTGTGGGTCATAACTTGTTGTCGCATGTCCAAATGCAGGCAGATCACATAGCCTGCCGTGCATCTGGCAGTAAATGGGAGGTTACGAGAAGGTGAATGCAGCATAAATGGGCCTCAGCAACTGCTCAGATCTGTGTGCAAATTGGAGTGAGAGGTGACGGTAGGAGGCAACTGCAGGAGTGCTGACTCAGTGCGACTGGACGAAGATGGGGTGTCGGTGACACTGCATCTGTAATTGAATGGGGATAGGGCAACTTTGCGGCCAGCCTGGCTGTTGGGGACCAAGGACCACTGGCGGGCATACATTGTCGGTGTTGTCGGCACCATGGGTGTGCATCAAGCATCGGTACAAGGCCAGACACTGTTGGTGATGAGCGCATTGCTATAGTTTGCCCACTCCTTACGACAGCGCGTACAACAACAAATGGCAGGTGCACGTCAAGCAAATGGCAGCAGTCATACAGCGTGAGCTGTGCAATGTGATACATGTTGAACCTGAACATATGGTCAGCTCGATCCTGTGTGTGGGGTTGTTGTAACTTGTCCAAGCATGTAAATGGGCGTGACAGGTATCAGCTGGATTGCAGGGTCCATGGCAGCCATGCAAAGACATCATGCCAAGAAGGGAGGGCCTATGGGCAGCCCACCTAAATACCACTGTTCAGTCAGTGTCGGTACTATGGCAGGACTCCATGGAAACAGTGTCAATGGCAGTCATTGGCAAAATACGCAAGGCCATGCATGGTATTCTCCAGTGGCAATGCAGACACGCATGGGCAACAAACGATCGACTGGGAGAACCTAGCCTGGAGGAGGGCCACATGCAAATATCGACCTTGGATCATGCACATGGCGATACACCCATCTAGCCTACCCCCTCTCTGGGTCTCACAATGGTCCTCCATACTCTGCACCTCAAGCTCCATCTCTATATCAGCCGACATCCACACCTGTCCCAATGCATCTGCTCCTCCAATCATACCTCTACACTCCACTTGAACAAGGACCCTGCCTACATTGATGGGCCAATTTGTCCTGTTGATCGGTTCGCATTTGGTGGCATGTACACAGAGGTTGTGGCCAATTCAAGCCTGTCCTGGACCAGCAGTGAAGGTGGGCATGTTGTGCAGAGTGTGTGTCACACATGCCAAAGCAGTATGTGGCCGAGGTGTGGAGCGGCGGTCAGTTGAAAGGCACCACTCTCTCCAAGGCCAACGAGGCAGGAGGTGTCACCCCAAGGCTGCTAGACGTGGATGTGGGTATGAATGCTGCCAAGGGCAGTCTATGATATGGCAGAGGCCCGAGCATCGGCACGAGGGCATCACGGGTGGTCATATAAGGGCGTCAATCGCCGCAGGTATCGTTCACGACGAGTGATCGTGGTGCATCGCCAACTACTACATCTATCCCAACGGCGGTGTGTGCAAGATGGCAGGCATGCAATGAGTGGTTGTGATGGTCATACAGCATGGGCTGCGCAACATGGGACATGTAGGCTGTACTTCAGCCATTGCGTAGACCATTTGCTCATGCAGTATGTTATGTAGCAGCCCATGTGGGAGTAAGGGCATGCATGGTGACAACTGCACTGAGCGCTGGAAACGAGTAAGAGGGCGCATGTGTGCAGCCCATCATCGGCACACGTCTAAATAGATACGGACCATTCAGCCTCCATTGCATGCATCCAGAGGCAGGCAGAGGGTGTGGGAAATGACATGTGGGGTGGCAACAATCACAATGGGCAGTGTTATCGGCTCAGCTATATGGTGGATGATATCACAGTGAGCCGGTTGCGGCATGTGGATGGCTTGTCTTTATCTTATTCACATCGTTGGAGACAAGGCCATGGCTATGTAACTCTTTGAGGCATTCCCAGGACTAGCAGCACAAATGTGGCATGGCCGAGATGCAGGCAGGCATACAGGCCTTGGCATGAGATGTTGCAGACCATCATACCAGGGCATCGGTCAAATAGAGCTCATCGGCATGAGCGGTCACAGCAGTCATATGGCATAAGCTTGTGTGACATGATATGCAGCGAACATGGACTACGTTCACTTTGGGGCAGGAGAGATGATGGTTGCATGGTCAGGTGGGAAGGTGTCACAAATGGCGGTGCCGGGTGCAGTCGCAGGCGCAGTTGACACCCCATTCACCTGTGTTGGCATGACAGTGAGGGTCAATGGTACAGCTGGCACAGTGTATAGCTTGCTCATCGAGCTTGGCATTCAGAACACATGGTGGTTGTGCAAGGGCATTGTGATGAGATGGGAGAGGGCACATGGACAGCTTATGGCAGTTGTGGGCACAATCCACACAAGGCCATGTGGGATCTCTACAAGGGGTGGTGCCGACAGCGTGCAGGTGGTATTACTCGACCAACATGGCAGTTGGGGTCGATTTTAGAGAGACTACCTGGGGACATGTTGGATGATTCCAGGTATGGGCATTGCTGGGGTGTGCATCACATATGCTGGAGGGTACGTGGCAGAGGCCTTGGATGCAACAGCCTCTGCACCATCATCGGGTAGGGCATACCCTCGGGATACCAGGATAGAGAAAACATGTCTAGCATGCCTTATAGAAGGGTGGAGGCATGTTGCAAGCCTCCAAGGTTGATCACTGTCAACAGCAAGTGTGTGATGTGACATTGTCACAGGCCATGTCATCGGTGTTGCTCGTCGGGTTGCCCGTCTAGCAGGCCAAGGAGCAAGGTCAGCATGGTAGAGTCGTACTATAGGATGAGGAATCGGTTGGGATGAAGTGCGAAGGTAGTCGGCATTAAGAAGACAGTTGTGAGATGGGTGGTATGGGTTGTAGAGTAGCGTTGTGGGGGATTCTCGGCATGTAGAAACGCTAGGACAATGAATATAAGAGGGGTATTAAGGAAGTTGAGGTTGGAAAAGGGTTTATGGTGTCGCCTTGGCCTTCAGTGGACGGTGCACCCTACTGAGGGTTACGCAGCGATTTATAGTGTTGTCCAAAGCAGTCTACTCTCTTGCTCACCGAGCTATCCAGCTATCACCATTCCTTCAATAAGTACAAGTATGATGCTGGACTTCCACCCAGATAGCATGAGGAAGCTAAGAAGGAGGAAGGAGGTATGGGAATCTGACAACTTGTTCGAGGAAATTCAACTTGCCGGTGGAAGTTCAAGACCCAAGCCCTCGGTCCTCTATTAGTGGGTTGTTCTAATGTAATGGCAACCTACTTGGGTACCGATTCCAGTACCTGCTGGGATACCAACAGCAGGAAACACCACAGTCCTATGACCTACCCAGGGCCTAACCCAGGGACTCGAACCCTAAGTTTACCCACAGGCACTACCAGACACTGGGGAAGGGATTACAGTAAACATATGAAAAGGGAAGATAGAGAAATGATTAAAGAAGTAATATAAGCAAAGGAATAAGAGAAATAAAGGAGATAAAAGGAATAAAAGGAAGGAAAAGAGGAATAAACCAGTAGTCCCCTGACACCAACCATACCAGCTTAATTGGCAGCCCCAGCTGTATCAATGGTTCCAGCAAC
Source organism: Chroogomphus rutilus (assembly GCA_003314275.1). Classification (NCBI taxonomy): domain Eukaryota; kingdom Fungi; phylum Basidiomycota; class Agaricomycetes; order Boletales; family Gomphidiaceae; genus Chroogomphus; species Chroogomphus rutilus. Next base: position 17,746 of record QLPI01003455.1, on the reverse strand, counting down.
CTCAGCAACCGATTCTATCCAGAAACAATGGGAGCCTGGCTTTCCAGTGCCATAACTGCGGCAAAAATGGACATTCTGCGTCCAGATGCTGGGCACCTGGTGGGGGAGCAGCCAGACCAACACCATGGAGAACAAATTACATGCAAAATCTCCCAGCCATATAGCAAACCAACACCATAGCTAGTCAACCGCCAATCTCTCATCCAGTCCTGCAGGTGAACAAAGCAAATGAAGCAACAATGGAGCAAAAGACACCTAAACCAACTAAGGAAGACTTTCTATTTGTGGCTACTGTTACAGATGACATGGCCATCGCAACCAAACCAGTTGTTAGTTCCATTACCACCGAGGCCCTCACGTCCATGGACGACAAAGCCCACTATTGGCTGGCTGACAGGGCTGCCTCAAGCCATCTATGTGGCAACATAGATCTATTTGAAATGCTGCATGACTGCCCACCAGTCAAGATACAAATGGCGAGCGGTGACATTTTCACGGCCATCAAATAAGGCACCATTTGAATCAAGATCATTTCAGACCCAAAATACAGCCTGGACAATGTCTGAATCATGCTACTCCATGTCATATTTGTCCCTAAACTACAGACTAATCTACTGTCCATAGGTAGGATGATCAAGGGAAATGTTGGTGCCATGTTTGGAGGAGACAGCACGTATCTATCCCATGCCGGCAAAGCCATCGCATGTAGCTTTTACGAAAACAACCTCTTTGCTTTTCTCATGGTCAGAATTCCCAGAGATACACCAGAAATGGCCAAATTTCCAGCAAACCCTCCAACCTCATTATATGGCACCACAGGCTAGTGCACGCAAACTACAGGACCATCGAAAACATAAAAAGTAGACAGCTATTGGTTTCCACCCACAGGCTCACATGGGACCGATACCTCAATGCATGGACTGCCCGTTTGGAAAGCAGATATGATTGCTGTTCTTACATGTCGAAGAGCTACCTACTAACATTGGCAATATCATAGTATCAGACATGTGCAGACCATTCAAAACCTCCTTCAACGGCTTCAAGTATTTTATTACATGGATCGACTCCACCTCTAGACTAGCCAAGATTGACTTCCTCAAGAACAAAGAATGCTCGACTATTGCCACATTGTTCAAGGAATACATTGCTTGACTACTACGGCAGAAAATGATCACGGTCAAATGTATTAGAATGGACAATAGTGGTGAATATGTCGGTCATCAATTTCAAACACTATGCATAGACAGCAATATCATACATGAAACAACCACACCCTACACCCCTGAACATAACGGCATCGCCAAGTGATACAATAGGATGCTACAAGAGGGCGCACTCACATTGTAACATGAGTCCAGTGTATCGAAACATTTCTGGGTCACCACCATACATACGGTCAATTTTGTTAGGACGCACATCCTGCATATGCAAATCGGAATGTCACCGTACCAAGCTTTCTGGGGAATGCAACCAAGGATTGACTGGCTCAGGATATTCAGCTGCAAGTGTTGGGTGCTCATATCCAAGGATAGAAGGGCAAAAGGTGATTTCAAGTCCATCGAAGGGATATTCGTCAGCTACTACGACAATTCAAAGGCATACAAGGCCTGCACACACAAGGTTGTAAAAGTTAGTGATGTTATTTTTGATGAAGCTAAGCATATAGAAAGAATCACGATACATTCTAATGATAACAAGGACCAAGAACTGCTAATTAACAGCACAGGTATTACCGTCACCCCAGCCTCAACTCCAACACCTGAGGCCAAGTGGCCGGACATCCCAACACCAGTGGCAGAAACAAATGATGACAGACGAGCAGCAGGGGTAGAGGAAAACAACAAAAGAATAGAAGAAGTGGAAGTCAAAAGCATCATTGAGGCTGAACTGCCACCGATCGAACTGTGAGCACCAAAGGAGTTCGATAATGGCATCTGGCTCGACCCGTCAAACAGTGTGTATGGATGAGGAAAATGATCAGTGCCACTCAGATGCAATAGGGATAACACAACTTATGGTCTACTCAGTGCAATTACCAACGAGTTTGCTTTCGTCGTACTAGCTGAGGATGAGCTGGCCAATTACAAAGAGGCCATGAAAATGCCAAACATAGATCAGTGGTGAGCAGCCTGTCAGGATGAATTCAACATGTTGAAGGGGTACAACACATGGAAATTAGTCAAGAAACTCCCAGGAGCCAACATTGTAGAAAGTCAGTGGATGTTCAGAGTGAAACGGGATAATCTGGGACAAATTGATAAGTTAAAATCTAGGCTTGTTGCTCAAGGGTTCTCACAGGTTCAAGGGATCGACTTCAACGAGACATACTTCTAGAAACAGTTGAATTATAGTTTACTTGATTCTGAGAGTGAAACAGAAAATGGGGAAATGGGATAGAAATTTTGTGTTTTGTTATTCTAGTACATGGTTTTATTATATAGTAAATCTATCTACGCACGTCCCTTCCCAGAGACGCGTTAGCATTGACGCTTCAGTAACGACGCGCATGTGACTCGAGCGTAGTACCCATGTGACTCGATACACGTGTGACATGTATTCTGCGTACGCGGTGGATATAGTGATTGAGTGAGAGGGAGTGAGGGAGAATGGTAGGATATACGAGGGATGCCTCCTTGGTTCCAACACGCCCCTTCAGACCCTGCCAACTGCGAGCAACGAGGATTTGACGGGGTCTGGGAATGCATGGCAGTATGACGAGGAGGCCTGATGTGTGAGCCACCGAGGTTGGCGCGTGAAGAATGTGAGTGTCGTGCACCCCTTTAAGCATGAGGTACTTCCCTTTTAGATGTGGTTTACGCCCCTTGAAATGTAGTGTGCTCACGCCCCTTGAAATGTAGTGTGCTCACGCCCCTTGAACGTGTGTGTGTGCGCCCCTTTAAGCGTGGAGTACGCCCCTTCAAATGTAGTGTGCGCGAGTTGAATGGGTACAGTGAGTGTGGGTCGCAGCGAACGGATGTGAGACGGCGGCGGTGTCTGTCAATGTGGATGACGCGTGATTCAATGTTGGCGTTGCGTCCCTATGTGTGCGTGACTATGTCACGTGACGCGTTTCCGGATGTTCCGCGTCGTCTGCCATCGTCTCGTTCGGTGGCGGCGACGTTCCTTCCCTGAAGCTATGTCTGGGGCCTGCGCGGATTGGTGTTCTTATCTTTGCTATGCTGACACGCTTGTTCTGTATCTGGATGACCGCCGGATCTACATTTGACTTCCTCGACATTGCGACGAGTTTCATGACCTGCGCGGGATCTGTATCCGTCTCGTGGATCGCCGTTGGTGCTGCTCTCGTCCTTTCGGTGCGTTTGTCCAGCAGTGGGTACGCGATTTCCCTGTTCTCTTTTGAATCCTCACTGACTCTCCCTTCTGTCTCTTTTATAAAACCCTCCTCGGTATGCAGCATTTCGCTCTTCATCGCTCCATGTCTCTCTTGCGCCAACGCGGCGTTTAACGGCCCCCCTTTTCGCGTGCTGTCTGCTGTCGTCTCATGGGTCGTTGCCAGCGATGCGGCGGCGTTTGCAGCGACGTCAATGGTCGCGTTATCGATCGCGTTGTTGTTCGTGGCACGCGGTGATCCATGCCCTGTTTGTGTCGACTCGACAACAGACGGCCCCTCGTCCCTCATTCATATCTGCACGGTGACCAACGGCTTCCCTTTTTGCATGGGATGTACGACCGGCAGCCTCAACGGATCGCCGTCCGCTGCACGCGATGTGTCGCGATACGTCTGTAGCGGCCCTTTTCCCGTTACAGTAAGTTCTATTGTTCGCGTGTAGTATTGGGTTCCGGCTAACTCGACTGGTGGTATGATTGGCAGCGCCTTGTGACTCCTGGCCTCCGCGTGTCTTAGCGACATGTGATCGGATTGCTCGAACCTGTGCGGCATTTCTATGCTCTGTAGCCTCAGCGGCATATCATCGATGATGTGTAGCGATCCGGCGCACTTGATGTGTGTGTGGTCTGTAATCTGGTCCCGTGCTGGTGGGTCGGTTTTGACATACGTGTCGTTCATGTGGATCATCCCTGGAGGCCTCAATGGCTCGCCATCTGCTGCTCGTGACATATCGCAGCATATGAGTGGCTCTCTCAATGGCATACTCTCTGCATTGCGCGACGTCTCCTGACTTGCCTGATCTCCTGATCTCCTGTTGCCTCCTGCCTTCTCTCTCGTAGCCTCTCCTGTGGTCTCGTGTCTCTTCTGCACTCCTAGTGTCGATATGGCGATCGGCATCCCCTCTCGTATCGCCTTCTCTTTCGATCCTGTGTTCTCTGTCGTGGTTCGCATAGGTCTCGAAATCCTCATGCGGCCTACTGCCATCTGATGTGTCATTTCCGGCGACGCGGCGACTTCTATAATCATGGTATCGATCGGCCTTGCAGGTGGGCCTGCTGCGACTTCGTTCGTATGTTCCTTTGGTCGCCAGTGTGTGGTATTCCTCCCTTCTTTCGAGGCATCGCTGACTCTTTTTTTCATCTCCTCCATAAAACTTACTTCTTCCTCCTCATTTTCTTCCCTTTCTTTCTTCTCCATTTCCGCTCTCTCTGCTTCTCTCTTCTGCTGTTCCACTCCAGTCTCCCATCTCTCTCTCTCCTGCTCGGGTCCGCTCTTTGGTTCCCGTGCCGCTGGGCTCATGTGTATGACAGTGAAAGAGTAAGTGAATCCATCCACAGATCCCTGTGCGAATATTGATTTGTTCTTTGACAGTGTGATGCCGTTCTCCATGTATGACAGCTGTGCGCCCCTTTTTGCCAGGTATGGTATTGACAGGGTGTTCGCTTTCCTATCTGGCCTGTACTTGACATTGGTAAGTGTCAATCTGGCATCTGGTATTCCACTGTGCTGATCTGACAACAGCGTGATTCTCACTGTGCTGATGTAGTTGTTGTGATCGAGGTACGTGAACAGCTCGTAGTTTCCGCAAGTATGATTGGCCGCTGACAAATCTAATTGCCATCTGTGCAGCTCGACTTTGGCCTGGGAGTAATGGTAGGGGTCCTGCATAGTAGCTAGACCTGTGCCGGTAGATAGAGAATATGTATGCTCCCTTTATGTAGGGGTGTGAGGGTGAATGGAATATAATGATTCCTGGGTGTGCTTTAGACTCTGTAATGAACCTGATATGAATGGAAAGAAAAATTCCCTCTGCAACTGGCTGGCTCAATCTGTAGAAGCAATGAGACTTTTAATCTGTAGATTAATCTGAGACTTTTAATCTCTAGAAACCATTCTCAATCTCTTCATCCTTTTCTCTTAATATCTCCTTTCTTTGCTGTCTCTCTCGTTGTTCCTGTCTGGTCTCCAATGTCTTTGTATCCGGGCCCTGGTAAGGTGCCGACGCCATCTGCGCGGTAAGTCCTTCCTCTGTTAACCGGTGTCAATCCTATGCTGATTACTTTGTTTGTCATTTCACTTCCTCTCGTATTTTGTCCATTCTCGGTTCACTGTTCTTTCAGGCGGTCAGAGGCGTTGGCACTTGCCGCCAGTATGTGGCTGGTCAGAGGTGTTGGCACTTGCCCCTTTCAGGCAGTCAGAGGTGTTGACACTTGCCCCCAATATATGGCTGGTCAGAGGTGTTGGCACTTGCCCCTGTTACTATGGGGTAATTAGATGGTGGTGATATTTGATATTCCTTGTGGGGTGTGAGGTTGTTTGGAATATGATGATTATTATTATTATTTTTATTTTATTTTTGAACCTTGTGTGATAAAACTTTAATGTGAATGGAAAAGGAAAAAGAGAATCTGATCTGCAAGTGCCAGTCAAGGCTAGATGCCTTGAGACTTTTAATCTCTAGAAACAGTTGAATTATAGTTTACTTGATTCTGAGAGTGAAACAGAAAATGGGGAAATGGGATAGAAATTTTTTGTTTTGTTATTCTAGTACATGGTTTTATTATATAGTAAATCTATCTACGCACCTTCCCAGAGACGCGTTAGCATTGACACTTCAGTAACGACGCGCATGTGACTCGAGCGTAGTACCCATGTGACTCGATACACATGTGACATGTATTCTACGTACGCGGTGGATATAGTGATTGAGTGAGAGGGAGTGAGGGAGAATGGTAGGATATACGAGGGATGCCTCCTTGGTTCCAACAATACTCACCTACAATCAAATTTACATCGATCCAACTTATACTTGCGTTAGCATCAAAATACAACCTCAAGCTCAGACACATCAATGTAAAGTGCATGTATCTCAATGGCATTCTCGAAGAAGATGTTTAAATGCACTATCATGAGGGATTTGTAGAGGAGGGGAAGGAGCACATGGTGTGCAAGTTGAACAGAGGGATCTAGAGTCTGAAGCAATCAGGGAGGGTATGGTACCAAACGCTCAGGAGGGAGCTTGAGAAGGCAGGTTTTCAGGCAGGAGAGGCAGACCCAACGGTTTTCACTCAATTCAATGAGGATGGTTCGATGGAGATCTCCAGATGGTACATCGACAATGGACTACTTGCGTCTAATTCAAAGTCATCTATGGAGAGAATGGTCAAGGACATCAAGAATATCTTCAAAATTGAGGACCTCGGCAAACCGGAACGTTTACTAGGCATCAAAATTGCACATGATAGATACCGGAGAACCATTCACATTTCCCAGCCGGCCTTCATCGATACAATTGCAAAATGTTTCAAAGTTGTGGCTGGAAGGCCAATTAATTTGCCTATGGACCACCTACATAGCCTTCGACCTAGTCCCAAGCCTGACACACCATCAATGGATCTCAAGTATGTGTCACTTATTGGAAGCCTCAACTATTGTTCTATCACCACATGCCCTGATATAACGTACGCAACAAACAAGTGCACACAATTTACCTCAAACCATTCTGCCGATCATTGGGAAGCCATGACATGCATACTACATTATCTACTCAACACAAGACAGTATGGGATATTATACATGACTGAATGAGACAGGATGGAGGGATATGCTCACAACCTCATTGGTTACATGGACGCCAACTTTGCCGGGGATGTCAACGATAGAAAGTCCACCTCCGAGTGGGTGTATACATTCAACAGGTCACCCATCTCCTGGGCATTGAAGAAGCAGGGACTTGTCACCTGCTCCAGCATGGAATCCGAGTTGGTTGCAGGATCAGTCGCGTCTACAGAAGGCATCTGGCTCATTCGACTTGGAAAGGACTTCAAATGGAACTTTAGGCCAGTACCGCTATTTACTAACAACCAGTCTTTTATTGCATTTGCTAAGGAGGACATTAACACCTCATGAACCAAACATGCCAATATGCACTATCATTACATGTGCGATCAAATCAGTGCCAGCAATCTAAAGTTACACTACATCCCCATGCTGCAAAACACAGCCAACATCCTCACCAAAGCTCTCCCAGCACGCAAACATGTACACTCTTAACGATATTAGGAGTTGTGCATGTTTGAAGGAGTATGTTGAAATGAGGGGCGGAAGGAGAGGGAAGGGAATGGGGAGGATAGCGGTAAGGCGGGAGGAAGAGAGACCGGTAACAGGAGCACACAGATAGAACAGCCGAGGAATGTGAAGAAGAGGGAACTGATGTATAAAGGGACTTACTAACAAACCATAGACATAGAACGATCACACGACTTACATGATATTATGATTTGGAATGGGCAAACAGCGGTACCGGATACGATGCATACACGTGCAGTAGGAACGGAAGGTACACAGGAACGATGCTGGAGGGTGAGATGCGAAGGAATAGAGCAGGGTCAGCAGAGAGAGAAATTACAGTGGACAAAGGGATGGACTTACACTATAGAGGATGACACACGGCTGCACCAGAATGTATATATGCAATATAGGGAGAATGATGAGAGAAAGAATGGTTTCCAATTGATATAGGATCTAGGAGAGGACACTCACCATCGATGTTGAAGATTTTCATACATAGCATAATTCAGTGAATGGCATGGTTGATGATGTGGAAGAGGAGTTATAAAGCAGATCTAGGGCACCACTACCACATTAGGAAGAAATTATCTCATAGCACCATGGTTTATTCACATATAAAGCTAGATGGAAACAAATAGATATATCAGTTTTTTCAGCCTCATTAGTCCCTCGATCAAACAGAAAGTGAGACACCTGTGTGCACAATTGAAGCTTTAATCTGCATATACTTCAGTCATCTCAACAAGGCCCCAGACAGGATGGGATCATATCCTTAGGTGTAGTACACTATACCTACAATATCTCTTCACCTATGTCTCTACACAACAAGCATTCTATAGACTTCATTCTTATACCACCGATTACACACCACCTTCCTGGATTGGCACCTAAGGACCCTCAATACGGTCCAGCCATATAAACTGCATACAGGCAGTTACTACGTAATATAAACAGGATAAAAATACAAAATAAATACTAGAGAAAACATGCAAAGTAACCATTTCATTCCCCCGAGCTTTTAACTAATACCGAAGAGGACCAGTTAGATAGTGATAGTCTAAGCAAATGTCCCAGGTGTAAGGGCAACCCTCTTTCGGAACTGGTCTCGACTGCCGGAGGCTGGAACCAGCGGGACACCACCCAGCCCTGGACGTCCTCCTAGGCCTGACTATGGGACTCGAACCCAGAGTCTACCCACAGGCTTCTCAGATCTAAGCAGGGGGAATCCGAAGATTAATTATAACTACTACCTAAATACATGTAGGGTCCTCACCTAAGCAGGGGGAATCCGAAGAGGAAAGTCTAAGGATTCCCGCTGCTGGTGAGCCTCTTTTATACCCTTATGTAAGTGGTCTGTGCACTAGCTTACAAATCAACATATCGGAGTCTGCAGAGCCAACTCCCTGATACTAAGTCCGAGGCTTGGACACTCACTCCGGGTTCTAGTTACCCTACTAAGGTCATTCCTATCTCTCGCTCAGTGGTCCCTTGGACTTGGATCTCCTAGCCTCGGAGTTGGTGGGAGTCCGAGTTAGGACCTCGGAGTTAGTGAGAGTCCGAGATAGGACCTTGGAGTTGGTGAGAGTCCGAGTTAGGACCTCGGAGTTGGTGAGAGTCCGAGTTAGGACCTCGGAGTTAGTGAGAGTCCGAGTCAGGACCTCGGATTTGGGGAGAGTCCGAGATGGGACCTCGGACTTGTTTCAGGCTTCGGAGAGGGTCGTCCCCTGACACCAGGTGACTATGGAAGAAGGGTTATGTTCTGTGGTTTTATTTTATTCTACTGTAGACAGCCCTCCACATGATGCAAAGGTTTTGGGTTTGACTAAGCGCTGATCCAGGAAGGTGGCTACAGGGGATGAGCAAGTAGGTGACAGTCGTTTGTGAACGACTCTGGTACTGTCAGCATATAGTACCAGCATGAGTGCAATTCGATACGTATCAAATCTGATTCCCAGTGTGTCCAAACAACAATGATACTGCCCTGATGGATCTAGCCTGATATGGCTTGGGGTCATGTGACTGTATCTATGAATATGCAGGGGGCCAAGTGACTGCCTGGCAATAATAATCTCTATGGAAAGTGTGAGTAAAATCTCAATTAAATCATAGTAAACTCAATGTAATGTTCCTGTTGGGTCTGGGGATGTGAGTGGTAGCAATGAAGGTAGTAGCCTGGTATAACGACATAAGCAATCCAGACTTCATCCATTATGACAATAAAACAGTGTTCTTTGAGTGCAAGACTAGTTTGTTATTTTCTATCTATCTATCTCTTATAGAGATTTCGAGTCCTAAATATGATGTCCACCATAACTACCCTGAGACGGTGTCTATATGCAGTCAACCCGATGTGGGTTGCTGTGTTTCCAACCTATTTCTGTCCATCCTGTTTGCATGGTCCTACTCAATGTGAAAATGCTCTCTGCTGCTTCTTGCAGTGCCCTCAACTCCTATATTGACATTGTGCCCCGTTACTCTGCCGGTGAGTGCATGTCACCTGCATGTATGCACCCCGAATGTGTCTTCTCCTGTCTCCTAGTCTGTGAGTGGTACATCCTTCTATCTCTATGTGTCCTGTGACCTATTTCTGCCCCATAGACTCTATTCAGGGTGTGTCTGTCTTTCTCTCGTCCCATGTGTATCTCTCCCTCGGTGGGCACCTAGCATATAGGCCACCGTGTCTTGATCCACCATCTTTACATGTATGGGCGGTAGTTCTGTATATACTTTTCGGGTACATTGTAATACTACTTTTGTTCTTTCCGGGGCTCTCTTATCTCTAAGTTTGTCTCTAAATCTATTCCTTTACATATATGCACCTCTCTGTGCTCCTGATCTTGCATCTCCTCCTGATTCTCCCCCAGTCCCTTATCTCTTCCTTCTCTTGTCTCAACAGATAGAGAAGGAGAGGGAAAAAGGGAAGGAAAAGGGAAGGGGAAGAAAGGGAAGATGAGACTATGGAGGAGGATGATGAGACCTTAAGGTAGTCTCAAGGATAATAATAATTTTGTATATATATATTGAGTGAAAAATGAAAGAAAATAAAAAGGCATAAGAGGTAAAAGGAACAAGTGAAACGTGCTGAGATTTTTCTAAAAACCATTGAATTATAGTTTACTTGACTTTAGGGGAGGACAAGAGAAATAGAGAGAATAATGTTTTTGGGGAATTTTGATTGTATTTTTTATTCTAGTACATGTTTTTATTATATAGTAAAACTATCTACGCACGTCCCTTCCCAGAGATGCGTGAGAATTGATGCATTGGTCATGGTGTGTATGTGTTCTGGATACGGTATGTGACAGCATGTGACACAAATGCGGTGTACACAGCAAATGTGGTGGCTGAGATGTGGGGAAATATCCCCTTTGTTACAACAATTTTTGGCCATTTCGGTGTGACAAATAGAAGGAAAAGGAGATGGATAGGTGGGCTAGGAGAGGATTTCAGGAAACTGAGGAATATTAGGGATTGATGTGATCATAAGGTCAGGAATAGACGGAGGTTGAAAAGAGGGGAATTTGGGATAGAGGTAAGGTCGAGATGATATAAAGTTGGAATGGAGAGAAGATGAGGTCGAGATGGAGGGAATTAAGGTCAGGATGGAGAGTGGAGAGGGGTAGATAGGGGGAGGTTTGAGGAGGGGATGTCTTTGGGAGGAGAATTTGCAAAGTTTGAAGGGTTTCTAGGTAGTTGCCACTCCCCCAGACATCCCATCATCTAGTGAAACTGTCAGCTTAGAGCCGAGCTTGTTGGAAAAGAGTGGTGAGAGAATATAGTGCAGGTATACAGAACAGATGGAGTGGAGATGGACAAGAATGGATAGAAGAGACCTTGGCCAAACATGCCAAGTGGTGCCATTGACCAAGAGGTCCCAGCTAAAAAGTTTGCCAGCCTTTCTGGTATATAAGCATGTACACAGGCAGTTGCATTGATTAGGGCTATTAGCAGAACTTCCAGCTATGGAACAGGATCCTGGGTGAGGCTGTTGGAGCAGCGGCAGATGCCAACTAGACCAAGGCTATTGGGATGCACCTAACAACATTAGTGGTGTTTTGGAACCTAATACTGCCTAATACCCTTTTAATCAATGGATTATAGCAGGTGAGCAAGTGGTGACTGAGTATTGCTGACTGACAAATCTGGTAAGGTGACAGATGGATGGGCAGACTGAAATTGTCCTGATGGAAATCTAGCAGACATATTTACATATTCAGCAATGATCGAGTTAGTAGTACTAGATCAAAAGAATTCTAAGGGAAAAAGTGATGGAACATACAAACAAAAAATTGAATGAGGAATTCAACATGACAGAGTTTGGAGAAATGAAAAATTATTGAGAATAAGGGTACAGAGGACTAGGAAGGAAGGAACACTCAAGATCCATTAAGTCTGAGGTTCAAGCACTTAAATTATACTTGACTGTGAATATCTGCAAAGGACACAGTCCATCTGTGGGTGGTTAGATAGATGATTGTTAAGTCTCGGTAAAGCCAATGAGTTGGTCAAGTCCTGCAGACTGTTAGAGGTGGCTTGGCTTCAATGTGCTCATGCGTTGCACCCTGCTCTTCCATGCGTGCTACTAATTTAGACTGAAGAGAGACCCAGGAGAGTGTTGGTCCAAGTAAGGGGCTTTAGACTAAAGAAGGGGAGATGAGAGTAGGTAAACCAGATCAATATTCAGAGTGAGGAACTATCTACATACATCTGGTACTTATATAGGTTAAGAAGCAAGATGTGGAACAGGGTGGCATAAGGAATGGAGAACAATAAGGTATGAAGAATCATATGGAGGTATTGTCCACAGTGATCAAGAATAGAATAAGAAATGTAAGCAAGAATAGAATACTAAAATATGTGTCAGGATTCGGTAATGCCGAGATATCGGTTAAGTCCTGCAAACCATTCTGGAGTGGCTAGGCTTCAACGTGCTCATGCATTGTGCCCTGCTGTTCCATGCATGCCACTAATTTGGGTAGTGGGAGGAGCCTCGTGAGGATGCCGAGGGCATCGGCTTGAGCGAAGGACTTTAGAAATAGGAAACGGACAAAGGGGTGCGAACCAATTGATATTCTGAGTGAGGAACTATCTACATACATCCCGCTACTTATATAGTTCAGAAGCAAGATGTAGAACAGGGTGGCATAAGGAATGGAGACAATAAGGTATGAAGCAACCACATGGAGGCATTGTCCACAGTGATCAGAAATAGAATAAGGAATGTAAGCGGGATTAGAATAATAGAGTATGGCTGAGAATAAGATAATGAAGTGGTGGGTGAGAATAGAACAATAGAGGATGGCCCAAGATCAAACAATGGCAGTGGCCAGGATAATGAATGGCCATCATGTTATTCGGGGGAAACAGGTCAAGGAGTGGATAGGGGGTGAAGGAACAATGAAGAGGATAGGACGAGAGGAGTGGTCCATACGATGTACCGGGTGTACTGAGCCAAGGCCACGCGGTAGTGCGAGATGATGTGGGTAAGGGCCGGTTGGTCGGTATTCCCGAGTGAGCCGGTACTCGGTGTTGCGGGCTTGACAATATGGCTGAGAATAAGGTAATGAGAGGGTGGATGAGAATAGAACAATGTGTTAAGAGTCAGTGGTGCTGAGGTAATCGGTTAAGTCTTACAAACCATTTCAGAGTGGCTAGGCTTCAACATGCTTGTGCATTGCACCCTGCTGTTCCATGCGTGCCACTAGTTTGGATCGGGAGGAGTCTCGTGAGGATGCCAAGGGCATTGGCTCGAGCGAAGGACTTTAGAGATGGGAAACAGACAAAGGGGTGCAAACCGATTTGATATTCTGAGTGAGGAACTATCTACATACATCCCGCTACTTATATAGTTAAGAAGCAAGATGTGGAACAGGGTGGCAAAAAGAATGGAAAACAATAAGGTATGAAGAAACCACATGGAGGCATTGTCCACAGTGATCAAGAATAGAATAAGAAATGTAAGCAAGATTAGAATAATAGAGGATGGCTGACAACAAGATAATGAGGGAGTGGAGGAGGAAATAGAACAATGATAACCGGAGATAAAACAATAGGGCCATGACCGAACAATAATGAAGTAGTAAAAATTTTCAGGGGGAGCAAGTCAAGGAATGGATAGGGGGTGAGAGAACAATGAAGAGGATAGGACGAGAGGAGTGGTCCAGACAATGTACCAGGGGTACTGAGCCGAGGCCACATGGTAGTGCAAAGATGATATGGGCAAGGGTTGGTCGGTATTCCCAAGTGAGTCGATACTCGGTGTTGTGGACTTGACACAATGGAAAACAACTGAGATAAAACAATAGGGTCATGACCAAATAATAAATGATAATAGATGTTCTGAGGGAAAGCAGGTAAGGGAAGGGACAGGGAATGAGAGAATAGTAGAGGATAGAGGGGATGAGATGAGAGGAGTGATCTAGATAATGTACCAGATGTACTGAGCCGAGACCATGTGATAGATATATGTGGAAGCCCCTTGTATTTTCTAAAGAATGTACTGAACAAAGACAAAAGACAGACAAGTACAAGGGGACTGAAGTACATGGAATAGAGAGAGTGTGTTACACCCCATGCCTCCAACAAACCCATACCAACCCCCACAATCACCCACCCCCATTTCCGAAACCTCCCCGACCACCGAAGGACGGACGATCACCCTCCGTGGTTCCTGTCCCCGTAACGTCCGTCCGAACCCCCGCTAGTCCGACCCTGATTCCCGTGACCGAGGATTCTGCATCTTGATAACCGACGCGCCAGTTTATCACGTACCTTACTCCCTTGTTCTTCTTTACTATTGACCCCTTGTACTCCCTTCCTTCTTGTTTTATGACCGGCAAAGATAGTACAAGGATAGTCACATGTATATAGTCTGCCAGTCAACTGGACTGTTCGCTAGTACGAATATCGATTTAGTCTTCCACCAAGTTTCCGATTCATTTCCGGTAAACTCCCGTCTCCTTTCCGAAATTAGGGACAGACGATCGAGGAGGGCGCAACACATAAGTTGAAGCCAAGTCCCTTCGACCTCGAACACCTCAGCGACCGGATTGTATCATTCCGCGACCTACCCCTAGCCCCCGGTGCCTCCGTCCCCGTCCGTAGTCCGTCCGACTCCGTCTTTGGTCCTCGGCCCCGTCACGGACTCCACGCCAACCCGGATAAGCCCTTCCGGATATACTAGCTAAGCGCCTGACACGTGGACTTAACAGTATATTCGTACTCACACTCCTGATCGTCATGAAAAATAAGACACGAGCAAGATTTTTATGAGCATGCACTAGACCTCTCTTTCTACGGGCACCACTCTCGAAGAGCACCCCCGTACCACTGGGAAACATGACCAATTTCGCCAAAGCCATCACCATGCTAGCAAACAGCCTAGCTACCTCTAAGAAACCGAGACCCCCCACACAAGTTCAAAACCCAGACCCTTTCGACAGTTCCAACCCGAGGAAATTACAAACCTTCCTCGTACAATGCAACCTAATTTTTCGGGATGACCCAGAAACCTTCAGCACCAGTAGCACCAAAGTAACCTACGCGCTATCATATCTAACCGGAACCGCCCTGGACTACTTCAAACCCACCTTCACCGCCCATGACGAACCCCTCTGGCTCCACGACTATAATGAATTCACTTCCGAACTCAAAACAAACTTTGGCCCCCATGACCCGGAAGGCGAGGCGGAACTGGACCTCGAGAAACTCCACATGTGTGACGACCAACGCATCACGGAATATATGGTTGAGTTCAACCGCCTCGCCACCCGTACCCTTTGGGACGACTCCGCCCTTCGCCATCAATACTACAAGGGGCTCCCGGGAAGAATCAAGGACGAAATAGCCAGGACAGGAAAACCATCCTCCCTGCCGGAACTCCGCCTCCTGTCCCGATCCATCGACGCACGATATTGGGAACAAAAATCGGAAGTCACCAAGGAACCCACCCGGACACTTGACCCCCAGCGAACGCCCAAACTTGACAAATATGGGAAACTCACGCCCCTGGAACGACAACGCCATTTCAGGCAGGACCTCTGCTTACTCTGCGGCAAAGCAGGCCACAGGGTCAAAAAATGCCCTAAGAAGGAAAGCACCGACTCGGCGACGACAACCCCGGCACAAACGAAGGAATGTTCTGAAGCCGTCGACACTCCCGTCATACTCCGACTCAATGCATCCACCCTCTCAAGCCCAAATGCACTGACTATTCATCTAACCTCTGACTTCCTACCAGGACAACATTTGAACATGCTCGTTGACTCAGGATCGACACACTGTTTTCTCGATTCAGGACTAGCATCTAGATACAACCTTCAGTGCCAAGACATCACGCCCATCCCACTAAGACTTTTCGACGGGACCTCCAACTCCTCCATTCGCAAGACTGTCGAACTTCCGGTTCGCTTCCCCCATGGGGAACGACACTCCGTAACCTTTGTCGTAACTCCGCTTGACTTGAGCTGCTCGGTGGTCTTGGGACATAACTGGCTTACCCGCTTCAACCCAACGATTGACTGGGTTTTGGGCAACATATCCTTCAAGCCCCCGCCGCCGACCGACTTCGTAAAACTGCCCGAACCTATAGCCCCCTCTCGTCACTCTCCTGACCCCTCGAGAAAACCACTCATTGCGCCCAAGGTGGCGTTGATCAATGCAGCAGCGTTCGCCCGCATCTCGAAGATGGAGGGTACCCAGACTTTCCAACTACTACTCTCCGACCTCGACAGAATCAAGGACGGTCCCGTAGACCTGTCCAACGTCCCAAACGAATACCACGAATTTCAGGACGTCTTTAGTAAAAAGTGTGCCAACACCCTGGCCCCACACCGACCCTACGACCTAAAGATAGACTTAGAGGAAGGAACCTCACCCCCCTTCGGCCCCATCTACTCCTTGTCAGAAAGCGAGCTGAAATTGCTGCGCGAATTCTTAGACGAACACATATCCATGGGTTTCATCCGCCCATCCCACTCACCTGGCGGGGCACCCGTCCTGTTTGCCCGAAAGAAGGACGGTTCCCTACGATTATGCGTCGACTTTAGAGGACTCAACAAAATCACAAAAAAGGACCGGTACCCACTACCCCACATCTCTGACCTACTCGACAGCCCCCGTAAGGCTAAAATCTTCACTAAAATAGACCTATGACACGTGTACCACCTCGTCTGCATCCGAGAAGGCGACGAGTGGAAAACCGCCTTCTGCACCCGCTACGGATCCTTCGAGTGGCGCGTCATGCCCTTCGGACTGAGCAACTCCCCGGCCGCTTTCCAACGCCTCATGAACGACATCTTCTCCGACCTCCTTGACGTTTCGGTGCTGGTCTACCTAGACGACATCCTGATATACTCCGATAACCTGGAGGAACACAGGAAACATGTGTGCAAAGTCCTAAAACGACTCCAAACGAACCACCTGTATGCCCGAGCGGACAAATGCCAGTTCCACGCCGACACAGTGGAATACCTGGGATACATCCTATCTCCGAACGGCCTCACCATGGCTAACGACAAGGTCAAGGTGATTCAGGACTGGCCGGAACCGCGCAAAGTCAAGGATGTCCAGTCCTTCCTCGGATTCGCAAACTTCTACAGACGTTTCATTTTCAACTACTCCGACATCACGATTCCGCTAACCCGTTTGACATGGAAGGACACACCTTGGAACTTCTCCGAAGATTGCAGGACATCTTTCGAAACCCTCAAAAAGGCTTTCACCACAGCCCCAGTGTTAAACCAATGGACCCCCGGCTCCCAACTCATCGTTGAAACGGACGCCTCCAACTATGCCCTGGCGGCCATCTTATCCATAATCTCCCCCACGGACAATGAGATACACCTGATCACCTTCCACTCCTGGACATTTTCACCCCCAGAACTGAACTATGACGTACACGATAAGGAGCTACTCGCCATCTTCGAGGCCTTCAAAACCTGGTGGCATTACCTGGAAGGTGCACCCCACCCCATCGACGTTGTAACGGACCACAAAAACCTGGAATACTTCTCGACGACCAAACTTCTCACCCTCCGACAAGTCCAATGGTCAGAATACCTTTCACAATTCAACATGACCATCCGTTTCTGCCCGGGACACCTCGGAGCCAAACCGGACGCTCTAACTAGATGATGGGACGTCTACCCCAGAGAAGGAGGGAACAACTACGCCACGATCAACCCTCACAACCTCCGACCCGTCTTCTCCACAGAACAGCTATCCGCCTCCCTACAGGCCATGGCACTGTACTTCCCGTCCCTATGAGCGGCCGCAATAATGGACACAGAACGACTCCACAACGACATCCGTGCAGCAATCCGAAAC
>QLPI01003448.1:0-16056 GCA_003314275.1 Chroogomphus rutilus | reverse complement strand
GATCCCACCGTTGGAGAGTGGATAGCTGAAGGCGAAGCTTGGGATACTAGACACGCACAAGGCAATGCTGACAGTGAGCCCGACGAAGCTGCACCACGGGAGGTGAACCCAAATTGGGACGCGTTGAAAGATGTAAAGAAGTTCCGGCTTGGAACAGAAGGTGTTGCTCCACGCTCGCCGTTCCATTCACGACTCGATGCTCAAGGCTGCATGTATTATATCAAACCAAGGTATTTCTTTGCACGTATAGCTAAAGCCACCCATTTCATGATTCTCATAGGCCAGGGCTTCAAGATTTTCTTGGTCGAATGACCGAGAAATATGAAATGCATGTATATACGATGGGTACCCGAGCCTACGCCGAAGCAGTGTGCGCTACTATTGACCCTGACGGCGACATCTTCCGCGGTCGCATTCTTAGTAGGGACGAAAGTGGAAGTATGTTTCGTTCGCCGCGAACCAATTTTGACCCCAATTGACCACGTTTTAAGGTCTTACCCAAAAAAGTTTACAGCGATTGTTCCCCTGTGACACGTCGATGGTGGTCATCATCGACGACCGTGCCGATGTTTGGGAATGGAGTCCAAATTTGCTCAAAGTCAGACCATGTGCGTTCGTCGTTGTCGTTCATTTCCACACTTGTCATTATCTTGATCCACCAGACGATTTCTTTGTGGGAATTGGCGATATCAACTCGACATTCCTTCCGAAAGCGCCGTCCCTAGTACCTACGTCTCTACCTCGTCCGAGCTTGCCCCCATCTACCTCTCCAGCACAAGCTACATCATCAGTGTCGTCGGCCAAAGAAGCTGAAGCTGAAGCTGACGCAGCATTTGCCAGCCAGAATCGTATGACCATCGAGAGAATCGCGGCGCAAGTGGAAGAGAGGCCATTGGCCAAAAAGCAGGAGATGCTTTTGGAGGACGGAGCAAAGGAAAAGACCAAAGAAGAGGATGGCAAAGTGGCAGCGAACGGTGCAAAGTTCAAGAGCGAAGAAGACAAGTCAGAAAGGGTGCATGCGGCCCCAAAAAAAGCACTTTTAAAGAACGATGATACTGAGCTCGACCGAGTTTCCAGCGTAGGCCATTCTGATTCATATTAGTGTGTGATATGTTGATTTCTTGCATCAGCTTCTTGATGAAGTACACAAACGGTTTTTTGACGCTTATGATACCCGACTACCTGGTCCGCAGCGAAAGGAGCGTAGGTTGCAGCTCTCAGATGGCATGCCGGGGGACTCGGCTGTCCCGTACGATGTCAAGGTGTGCCTTCCCTTCCAGCTATCCTTACTCTCTAGATCTCATGGACGTGTGAAAGACTATCATACCACGGATACGTTTTGAAACACTCGCTGGTACCCATCTTCTGTTCTCAAGTGTGATTCCGCTGGACGTTGATCCTCCTACGTATGCATCCCTTTCAATTAATTTATCTGACTCTGACCACCTCATAGGAGCGAGATATGGCGAACAGCTGAAGTATTTGGAGCCACATGTCACATGTCGCTATCTAACCAAATTACACATGTTGTGGCTGCAAAGGTATCTAAGACCTACATAATTTGTTTCAACCATTTCACCAACCTCGTCTAGCGTGGAACCGTCAAGGTTGATGCGGCTCGCCGTCAAGGCGGAATACACGTCGTATGGGTGGCATGGTTCCTCGACTCCTTGGCACTTTGGCGTCGACAAGAGGAACAACCATATCTTATTGATGCGGATCCAGTATCCAATCCGAACATCCCACCGCTACGGCAGACCGAAGAGAATTTGGCAAATATGGAAGGCGATGGTGAGTTGCTTACCCCCGATGAGGACATCTGGGCAGACGCCAATGCGGAGGTGGATGCGGTGCTGGAGGAGACAGACGACGAGGAAGAAGGCGCGAACTTTTTAGCAGAAGATGACGAAGGGGATAGTGGGTGGCGGACGGACGGCAGTGGAATGAGGTTCGTGTTTTCGCCAGAGTTATGGAAGAATTGTTAGATTGAACGCCGGCCCTCACAGCGTTGGTAGTGCAGCGGCGTCTCCAAGCTCTGCGGCTGGCAAGGGAAGAAAACGAGCACGGAGTTCCAGCGTCTCAGACTCGGAAGGTACATTATCGCGAGGATCGCGTCGAGTACAGGATGATGACGACGATCCTGATGACCAATCGCCGCTTGCCAAACGGAAGAAGCTCTCAGCTCAAAGAGGATCGTCTCGGCTCAAGGTAGGACTTGTCGCGGATGAGCTGTCCGGCAGGGACGCTGAACGGGAAGAGTCTAATGGTGACGTTGAGGCGGACGCTGAGGGAGATCAGGATGGAGAGTCGGAGGGTGGGGGACATGAAGATCAGGATAGCATCGCGTCCACAGATGGAAACGGGAACGATCTTGGAGATGACGACGACGATTTTCTTGCGCGAGAGTTGGAGGAATTCGAGGAGGTTGGTTAGCAGGAAGGAGCTGAGTTGAGGTTTTATTTTTTATTTTCACATTTTTGTTTTTTTTCTTTGTTCCATCTATCGGTGTATCTGTTTATCTTGATACCGAATTGTATTGTTATGGCGTAGCAGGTCGTTGAAATCTACGATGGAAATGTATAGGAAAAATCAGGGATCACGTAACGACCTCTTGTTCCTCGTTGGCTCACATCCTCGGGTTCTCTAGCATAAGTATTCTTGGGCACATTTGAATCACTATGATCCAGGATGCACCTTATCTACCCGACGTTTCAGCTGGTGATGTTGATTTATTGGCTTGCCTCTCGAACTCACTTGCGATGACATAGAACTATGTGTTGGGCACATTTCCCAATATACTTGCCTACCGACTTTCGCCTTCAGCTCGCGTCTCTCAACATCAGGAAAGAGGGGACTCGCTTGTCTACTGACGCTCAATCTAAGCTCGGCTCTCAGCCTCTGGGACTCTCGGATACATAAATAACTTCTGAGGTACAGCTACATTATGAAAACTTGACAAGCTGTTTTTCAAGACATTTCAGCAGTCTACTCTTTTGCTGAGGCAAGCATTGTAACCCTTCAGGCGCAGCCTGCTTCGGCTTCTGGGAATACTTTATATATATATAAGTCGCGAACCTGCATCCCAGTGGATGGCGCAATTCTAGATTCAGATGTGTGGAAAACATCTATAGCTTGGGGGAACCGAATCTTGGTGTCTCTGTTGGTTTCATCTCCAAGATTCGCAGGAAACACTCTCAACGCACTTCAGCAGTAATCTATTTATTGGACTATTGTCAGTAACCTTCCCAGCTTGCGTCTCGATCATCACCTTGTCCCAGAAGCCCACTATTTCTCGTTTTCTCGTCCTGACGCTCCCAATTCGTCCGACGTTCCCAATCAGGTCAGCAGCTGCAAAATGGCTCCAGGGTAGTTTTTTTCAAAGACACGAACCTGCATTCCGCCCATTGCATTGGCAATTGTCGCAAAGATCGCGCTCTACAGCCTCTCAAATGAAAATTGGCGCAGCCTCCCGATCCCGAATAGTCAGCCGCTGGGGCAAGAAATGAACCCGCCAGAACCCGCACGTCCAGTAATTACCGCAAAGGAAGGAAGGTCGTAAGAATTGATGCAGGCTCGGATCGTAGATTGTGAGAGGAAATGGATAACATGGACTGTTGCTCAAGGGAGGCACGAAAACAGCAGCAAGACGCTCATCCTTGCCATTGTATAGCAAGATCTGCGTCAGTGGTCTTAACAAGGGATTTACTCAGGTCCCTGCATAACTTGGTGAAAAACGCAGGCGGTTTGGTCTGTTTGCGTGTCTCGGAGATGGTTGCGCTGCTGCCCACCCTTGATCCTCCAATGTATGTAAGACGGGGATCAAGCTAGGGTACGTCGGCATGGCAATACCAGCCTAATTAGTCCTTGCGTCGGGGAGCCTTCGCCTGGAAGGCGTGGGCTGTGTTGAGACCGCGGCGGTTATGCGCATATAGAAATAAAAGAAAATAACCGAGTGAAAGGCAAAAACAGACGTGGCGCATCGCGAACACGGAGCGTGACGTCGACTCAGTGCTAGCCGACTGGCACACTCCTTTCTTTCTCCCCACCATCACCCTCGCTCACTCTGGACTCCTCAACCTCGTCGCCATTTGCTCGACAACGGCCACACCGTCCCAACGCCATCGTCGCAGACCTCGACGCCCTCCTCGCTAGCGTCGGGACACACACCAGTCTCCGTCCGCCGCCGCGTGGACCTAAGAAAAACAGACCAGTGCGACTTGCCTCAGTGGTTGACGGTCTTGGTAGCACTGGCAGCAGTTCAGCTAGCAGCCCCGTGTTTCCGCCAGCTTCGGCGTGAGTACGCATATCGATTAGGACGTACACACACGTGCCACTTGTCTTCTATTCTTTCATAAATTAGCTAAATGAGATCCATTTCTAGAACGTCTATCTCTTCAGGAATAGCCAGGTCTTCTCATCCCTCGTAAGTAGGCTCAAGTTTGACAAGTAAAACTTTTGTATGACACTCCTGCAGCTCACCGTTGGCTGAGTCGTCAAGAGCAATTAACAGTCTTGATTCTTCGTGAGTGGGCTCCCATTGTACAAGTAACCTTTTTTTCTGAAGGTCCTTCAGCTCACCTTTGGTTGGGTTGTCAACTGCTGTTGACAGTTCTGATTTCTCGTGAGTGGTCTCCGATTGTACATGTAAACCTTTCGTCTGACGGTATTCCAGCTCATCGCTGGTCGAGTCGTCAGGGGTAACTAATAGTGCTCATTCGTCGTAAGAATACTTGCACTTTACAAGTAAACCTTTTCATCTGACAGTACCCCAGCTCAAACTTGGTCCAGACATCAAGAGTGGCCACCAGTTCTCATCCCTCGTAAGTGAGCTCCTATCAAGTCAACCTTTCGTCTCACATTGCCCTAGCTCGCCGTTGGTCGAGTCGTTGAAAGGAGCTGAGAGTTTGCATCTGGAGTGAGTGAACTCCATGTCAACTAGTAATTTTTTCGGTTAACGTTATTCAAGTTCGCCGTTGCTCGAATTCTCCAGCGCATCCGTGTTGTCAAGAGTAATCAACCGTTCTCATCCGTCGTGAGTTCAAAGGACCAAATTAGTTTCAAGTCTGATATCGCCCAGATCTCCTCTTGATCCTCTTTCATTGGCTTCGACGCTCACCTTTCCCGGTATCACCTCATCACGCTCGCCCTCTCCTTCAGTTGCAGAAGCCGAACCCGACACCTCCCAAGTTCTTATCGCACCACCCTTTCCCGACCATCTACTTTCAACGTGGAGTCTGCCACCCTCCTCTCCACTCTCCCCTTTCAACTCCCATCACACTGCCGCGCCTCCTTCTGACCTCCCGGTAGACGTTGACCTCGCCGCGCTGAGCGAACCCGAGTCTCCCGTGCCCAAGCTGTCCCTTACTGTTATGTCAGATCACGAAAGCCTGTATACTGACGATATGCCCGCGTCCCCGCTTGAGTTCGCACAGCCCTCGAGTGGTGTTCCGAGTCCTACTACAAGTAAGATCTCCATGTCGTTCACGATATCCAAAGCGGATCGCCTCCTTGGTACCCTTGATCCCTCAACTGCATCCAGAGCAAAGCGTCGTCCGCCTCCCCTGCAGCACCGCTCTCTTTCCAGTGATCCACCCCACCGCTCTCGGCCTTCCCATGATCGCACCCACTCCACCTCTATTATCTCTGAGAATTGTGGAATATCCATCAGCTCAACAATTCATCCGATCGCATCCCTTGGACGAGATAGCTTTATTGACTTGGATGACACACCCTCACGAGATCGGGATCGGGATCCCGACTCCGCATCACTTTACGACGTACGCTCCATCGACTCCCGCATCTCTATATCACAATCCCAGAGATCAAACCCAAATACTATGTACCCCACTCCAACGCGCGGGGAGTTTAGACCGCTCTCGCGGGCCGACACGGTGCTTAGTACTACCAGTGACCTCCCCAAGTTCAACGCGCCTGATGATGGAGCCGTACTATACCAGCCCGTAACTCCCCGGCCCCGCAGACGGCCGATGTCCATGCTCGTCCCGCCTACCACAACCGCTGCTACTGATAACAACGTCGAAGCCGATGATGTCTCCTGCGATATCTCCCACTTGTACTACACCGAAGACATGGAGCTTAGTCGTTCCAAGCCGATACGGTTGCTGCGCAAGGCCGTAGAACCGAGCAGTCCGCCATCGCCGAAACAACGTTACAACCGCCACACCTACCATCAGTCCCAACCACAACAGCCTCTCCCACCTACCACTAACACTCGCAACGCGAGCGAGCGCCAAGAGCTTCTCCGTAAACACCGCAAACTCGCGCAGGTCTTTGGCGAAGGTGTCAGTGGTGTGTTGGGGTCTAGTGATGAGCAACCTCCTGTTAATCGGTCGCGCATGCGCAGTCACGTGCCCCAGATTTCACATCGAAGAGGCTCACTCTCTGCTAGCACACACGAGGACTTACGAGGACAGGTCATCGTACTCCCACCTGTGAGACGGCATTCGACGCCTTCGAGTACGGAGTTTGGAGACCATATCGTAACAAAGACGATGCCACCCTCGCATGGTCGAGACGGTGGGGAAAATATGGATACAGGGAGTGGCGGTGGCGGGGATACGACTATGGCCAGCCTCGGTGTACATGCCAGAACGGGGAGGTCAAACTCTCCTCAGTCGCCCGAGAGTTTCATGGAATTGTCAGACCATGATGAACCTGACGGTAGCAGACACAGCAGAATCGGTAGACGAGAGGGAAGCGGCGGCGATGAACTATCCGTACTGAGTACCGGTACACACGATCATGATCCTGATCAGGATCAGGATCATGATGATCCCGAGGTAGCGAAGGCGGAGGTGGAACGCAAGAAGATGCGGGATAAACTCGCAAAATTACATAGATTCCTCGGGAGCCGTGTTCCCGTGGAACTAGCGCTGGGCGCGGAGTGGGTGCTTAAAGACCAGGATTTGCCCGAGCCTGCTGCGCCAGCGCTACCACCCCGAGCGTCGGTGGGCTCATCTCACCCACGTTCGTCTCAGGCTTTTGGTTTTACTGGCTTTGGGGATAGGGACCGCGGAAATATGAATCATGTGAACGCCAAAGATGTAGGAAAGAAATGGAAGAGGCGAAGGCGGAGCAGTTCGTCGGGTGCGTTACCTGGGTATACTAACGTGCATTCGCATACGCCGCATTTGTCTATTTCCGAACCGCTCTTGCAATCACAACCTCAACGTCGGGATCCAGTAATACACATCACTGCGTCTGACGAGAGGATGAAGGACAAGCTTGGGGAGAAGGAACGGGCATTGAACCTGAAGCGTGCCAATAAGATGGAGCAGGTGCGTTGTTACAACATTTTTCTTCTAGTTCTATGGCAGTTCGGTCACCTTTGCGCTAATTAACGTGTTTCAATTTTGTTAGATGTTTGGCGAACGGCCTCCACCGACGCTTTACCAGCCCCATCTCGTCAATGCGAATACCAACTTGCCTGCACGACAGTCACAGTCATCATCGCGATTAAAAGCAGCACAAGCAGATACTTATACTCTGCAGCAACAGGTTCTCCCCGTAGTGTACGTCAATTCGAATCCGAACATCTCGGCCTATAGGGGTAAGACCCGTCCTAAACATAAACGACCCGGGACTAGCGAGTCTAGGCGCGCACTGTTGGAAGAGGATGGTGACGGCGACGTTGTGGAGGGGGCTAGTGGGGGTCTGTCCCCGGTGTATATGTTCTACCGACATTCTTTGAACTCGTTGACGGATATTGTTAATAAGGTGCGTTTGGCGGCACAGTTCTTCTCCCTTGATTGTAAATCACTGAACCCCTAACCTCCCTTTTCTCGTTTAGGATGATAAAGAGAGTCTTGCGGAACTTCACCAGTACATCAACGGGACTTCTAGCTCTGAGGACGAGGCCATACATCCAGCCGATTCTCTCCGTCGTACCCCATCATATTCCTCCACCTTGAGCCGCCGCCGTTCTCTCCCCGCCCGCACGAATTCACTTGTGTCTATCGCGTCCACACTTACCATCCCGCCTCCCGCACCGGACCCTCGTGGATTCCAGCAACGCCGCCGCCGCGCCGCAAAACTTGCAAATTTTTTTGGCGTGAATTACCGCGAGCTGTTTCGCGATGTGCTGGATAGTATAGAGATGGGGATGCGTGAGGAAGTTTCGGTTGGGAATTTGCAGGCTGAAGATTTTGAAGTGCGACTTTCTTCCCTTCCCTTTGCTTTGCAGCCCTTTTTCCTCGTCTTGCCGCCGTTTCTCTTGTTTGTTTCTGACTTGTTGGCCTTATACAGGAATTGTTGGGAAAGTTGAAGAAGCTGAAGATTCGACGCGATGAAATTACGGTATAATTGAAACATGTTTCTATGAAGTCTGCCATGCCCGTCATGCGATATCATTTCTTGTCATGCCCAAGCCACGACAGTATAGGTTCTCATAGTTTGGGGAGGAGATACTAGCATAACCCACTTTTCAATACCTTTTTTTTTGCTACTGGTCATACCTAGTGATTCTTGGAGTGTACTATATAATACCGTACATCATTTACCCTCTACATAAAAGACAGCTGGATTTGTTCCTATATTGGTATCTTGAGACGTGGTTTACAGTAAAAATGGATTGTTAGAAATGCTCATTAGCTAAGCAGTTCCCTTGAGCTTGAGTCGAGCACGAGCATGCCTTCGACCTCAGCCGATGAGAACTCCAAATTGGATACTGCAAATGCTGTGGACACCTTGCTACTCAGGGAACTCGCCAAACGCTCCTTGGTAGATGCGTTAAATTCTGTCAATGGCGCGAAAACACTCGTGCTTGATCCTTCAATAGCTGGCCCTCTGGGTTTAGTCACTGAGGTGTCGCTGCTCAAGGTGAGGTGAATATATGCCACGTCAAACCTTGCAAAACCAACAGTTCTCTAACTGATGGTTGTCAGCACCATGGGGTGGACAAAATGTTTTGGCTCGAGGCAGGCCCAATGTCAGCCACGACGACCAATGTCGTATATTTTTGTCGGCCATTGATCAAATGTGTGAAACTTATTGCAGGTGAGTAATCTTCTTCATTAGCGATACTCCTTCTTCCGGCATGTAGTCTGTCGACGTGCTGTTATTTTGTTCTGTTCTGGCAGCTGCAGCTCATCATTTCTTTGCTAATTTGTTGTCTATTGAGAGACCAGATCAAACGGCACGCGCAAACGTCTCAAAAACACACGTATACTCTCTTCCTTGTTCCCCGCACTTCGACCCTTGCCACTCGTATTCTTGAGGAGGAAGGTGTACTCGGGGAGATTACCGTATCCTCTTATAATCTGCAATTCATACCGCTCGAGGACGATGTCATCTCGTTAGAGTATGACATGGCATTTAAGGAAATCTGGGTTGTGAGTCTGTCGCGTTGGCCTCTCGTTCTGCTCAGTGATGACAATGCTCGATGAATTTAGGATGGAGATGAGACCGCAATATACGATTCTGCTCAGGCTCTGGCGACACTTCAAAGGATATATGGTCTGTTCCCACGCGTTGTTGCCAAGGGTGAACAAGCAGCTGTTTGTTTTGGTCGCCACTGACTCTTCGATGATACTGACTTTTGACTCCTTAGCGTCTTTCCCGCCTCTTGTCCCAAACTCTTCCACCTGCATCTCATACTTCTCGTACTCCTGAAGCGCTTCTGGTACCATCAGAAAAGATTGATTCATTGATCGTGCTGGATCGTAAAACGGATCTTGTAACTCCTTTGCTCACCCAGCTCACGTATGAAGGACTCGTAGACGAGCTAATAGGCGTTAAGAACTGTAAGTGTCTTCTATTTATTTTGTGCATACTCATTTCGATGCCTCTATATTGCAGCTCATGTCGAAATCCCTGCATCGTTGCTTGCCCCGCCCACCAACCCGAACCCTGCTGCATCCACGTCCTCGGCGACTCCTCCGCCTCCCTCGTTGCCTAAAGATATAAAAGAAAAGAAGAAGAAGCATCACCTGACAGCAGGCAATGATCCTCTCTATCGTGAACTACGCGATCTCAACTTTGCGTATGTTGGAAAGAAGCTGAGTCGAGTCGCTCGGCGCCTAGAGGAAGATTACAAAGTATGCATGACCATAAAAGCTACATATAGATATTTCTTATTCTAGTTCCAGGGTAGACTCAAGGCAAAGACTGTTTCCCAGCTTAAGGACTTTGTTGGAAAGCTTGGCGGATTGCAGACGGAACACCAGTCATTGAAACTACGTATGTCATTCTTCTTACTGTTTTGCTGAGAACTACACGTTATTTTCGACAGACACCGGATTGTCTGAGCTACTTGTACCACTTACGCGGTCCGACGTGTTTGGAAAGTCGCTCGAGATCCAGCAAAGTGAGCATCTGCATTCCCACCTTCCTTCTTTTTTTTTCGACACTTATGAAATCGAAAGATTTATTATCCTCCTATGACATTCCTTCCCAGCTCACCGCCATCGAGGACTTGATTGCACAGGGAGCAGATCAACGTATTGTGCTAAGGCTTATGTGTCTTGCTTCTCTCACAGCAGGGGGCATCAAGACCAAGGTCCTCGAAAATCTCAAGCGGGAGGTGCTACAGGTGAACTTTTTCTTTTCTGATCGTTGCGCAGCTCGTGAGCTCAATTATTCTTTTGCTAGGCATATGGGTATGGCAATCTCCCCCTCCTAATCAATCTTACATCTTCATCGTTACTTTTACCTAATCCCCTTCCTCCGTATCTTGCCAATGCCTCGCCTCCTCCAATGAAGCTACCATATACTCAGCTGCGCAAGGCCTTACGACTCGTTGTCGAAGACCATGAGGCTGAAGTAAGTGCAAAAGAGACGGATGCTGCGGCTGATCAGGATTTCGAGCGAGAACGCGCGGAAGACCGTGATATGTCATACACGTACTCCGGATATGCACCTCTTAGCTGTCGACTAGTGCAATGTGTTGCGCAGAAAGGAGGAGTGCTTGCACCGCCAGGGTCCGCCTCTAGGGGCAAGCAAGCCACTGATGATGGAGATGGTGAATTGGGGCGTGCCAGGGTCCGGGCGCATCCAATCGTAGGATGGAAAGGGTTTGAAGATATTGTGGCTCAAGTTCCGGGCGAGAGCGTATACGTCGATATGACCCACGGTTCTGGATCAGGGACAGCCACTGTTGAAGCTAGTGCGTCGCTTGTGCAGCGTTCTTCTATCCCTACTTATTTTATCGGCAGCGCCGACGACCAGTCTAGGCCGCCCGCTAAATGGTAATTCAACAACCACGACCGTGGTCTTCTTCCTGGGAGGATGTACATTCACCGAGATTGCGGCGTTGCGTTGGATGGGGCGGCAGACTAAAGGTGGAGTCATACACACGTTGCTGGCCACAACATCACTCATTCCCAGTCCCTGCAGGCCGCAGGTTCCTTATCGCCACAACAGGAATTGTGAATGGGAACACCCTTATGGATGCATTCGGAGGGACAGCTGGGATTGTGAAGGGTTGACGTTACAGCCCACCCAACTCGGATCTATCCGAGTGTTGGAATGTTTTTGGCTGAACCTGTACATGATATCTGTGAAAATGCGCTTAGTAACCGTGGGAACTGAGTGTCAATTGGATTGTTGTCTAAAAATACCTACTCTTATCTTCCGCTTTGAAGCTCCACCTCAATGTAAAACCTCAGCCCTCCCATTCATTCTAATCGACTAACTTAACGGTGCATTGTTCAACTATTTGAACTTGTCGGCTCTGACTCTGAACGGGGGGCAGTGCAGTTTTACTAATCCCCACCATGAGGCAAGTGAATGGTTTTGATCGAATACATTTGTGTCTCACCATCGGTATTATCCCTTGTCTTTTCTCACCACCCGCCATCGTCGCCAGCTTGCTCATGCAGAGCGTCGGGTCCACGCACACATTGCCCCGATATCAAGCACTCGAGCGAGGGCGATCTCGCACGCCCAAGTCCGCTCCCTTGGCAGGTGATCACGCGACTAATCAGTTTCGCCGCCGTCTCAGCACAACCACCCCAGTGGCATCACATGCAAAGCTGCATAATCGACACACTGTGTATCGTCCACCTCGTCCCCCACCACCCAAGGGCAAATCCCCCGACCGCTCGGAGCCTGGCGCACTTGAGCATGCCATACACGAGGCACATGCTCGTGGGGACCTTCGTCAGTGTTTGCAATGGGTCCTAGAACTTCAGGGTGTTTATTTAGACTGGGACGATCCACGACTGGATACTGTCACTGAAGATGACCTTTGTTTTGCGGAATATACCGGCATGGGTCCTGATGCGACACCGGAGCAAAGAGCGCGGGCGGAACGGGACTGGGCTATGAGGAAGGCGGAAGAAGATGAAGCAAGACGTGTGTGGGAGTTGACGGCGACACCGGAAGAAAAGGAGGTATCCCGGAAACTGAGAGCGCAGTTGGAGGCTGAGCAGAGAAAACGCGACGCCCGAGCTCAGTATTTCAAGGCGCCTCGACAGGACAAGATGGCAGCTATATCGCGACAACGGCCACCGAAAATTGTACAGCCGGTGCTTCCCTGCTCTCTAGAGTCGACGGATACGGATACCACACAAACTGTCACCCGTTTGCGCCCTTGCTCTCGTAGTGAGCATCTCTTTCCTGTTGATGAGGCTGAACTGTCCTCCGTGCGATCGATGTGGCGCGAACAAAGGCGGAAAGGCCTTGCGCTGATCGAAGCCCTCGTTCGACCGCCCGCGACGCCCTCGTGTCAGAAGTCAGACCCAACTAGGCCGGCAGTAGAAAGTCCCCGTTCCGAGCGTTCAAATCCTGCAGATGACAAGGCCTCTTCCAGCTCTGCATCGACGTGTAACTCCTCGCCGAGCTCTGCACCTAGTGCACTGTTTTCGTCCATCCTTACTACAACAAGCGTGGCGACGTCCATTTCAACGGTGACCCAGCTCAGCTCACCGTGTTCTCCCTCTAATCCTTCATTCAACCTTAAATCGCAAGCTGTGAAACCTGCCGCCACACGGTCGATGCGTAGATTTGTTCCTGTTCCTTCAACAGAATGTCCCCTCCACAAGCACGCGGCCTCGGTTTCCCTACTCGAAGCCCTCGAAGAAGACCATTTTCGTCTCAGCCGTGTCCATCGCAGAACACAATCTGCACCGCAGAGTCCTGAACGTGACGTGTCACGCAGGAACAGGAGTCCTTCCCCAAATGGGTGGTTAAATTCAAGTGGCAGGGCTCTTGAAGGATTAATTGATCTGGTGACAAAGCTCCCAACATCATACCTGCCTACTAGTGAACTTGAAGAATATCCTGTTCGCAGCATGTCATGTCCTCCTCTATCTCGGATCCAACCACCCACTACAGACTCGTTCATATACCTCCTCCCCCTTAAACGCCCCTCATATCCACGCATATTTCCACCCATTCCAACCCTTCCTCGCTCTCCATACCGTCCATTGACGCCACCATCCGAGCCGAAAAGTCGCATGCGACTTGTACCCAATCCACAATTCCTCCGCCTTAAGGCGCTGAGGAATCTTGTCACATGGGGCATTGTTCCAGTCTCCCAGGCTGAGTACAATGCCATTATCAACATCGAGCGGACACATGATGCAAATGCTCATCAAATCCGGCAAGATGTAGATAGATGTGGGCATATGTTTTCTGCCAAGGAGGCCTTACTGCGCCCCACGGTGGATGGTCCGGGTAGAAGCGCTCTTCCCGTTGAGTTGAACTCGGTTGTGGAACAACGAAGTAGGATGACTTCGTTATGGACGTGGTGGCCTCTCAGTGTCTAAGACATAGATTCCTTCTCGTATCGATTTCCTTGAGTTGAGTTTCATTGTAGCTTAAAGTTTGTGTCTGTTGTTTCTACTTGTGGTTGTGTAACCTACCCCCCATCATAATCGTCCTATATATATATGTTTGTTGGCCGTCTGTTGGGAAGTAGGTACTGCATCAGTGATATATTCCCAGTGAAGAATCGTTCGGAAAGGTTTGATATATATAGGGGTAGCCATGCAACAGAGCGTCTGAATAGGTTGCGAGGATCCAGTGCAACATGTTGGAAGTGAGCAGGAATATGAAGGCGGGTATGGCTTCTTCTGTCTCTGCCTGGGTGCTCACTAAATGTAGGGATTACTCTGGTTAATTGTTAGTTGTAACATCAGGAGTTGAAGGACTACCTTGGACCTGGGGCTATTACGTGGGCTTGGATGTTGAGGTCAATGAGATACTTTGCTTCATTCTGGGTTCAGAATTAAAATGGTGTCCGGTCCACCGTGGCATAAAGATAAGAGTGAAAACGTGGTACTTAGTCACGGTCGGATTCAAAAGCTGTTTAGCCTAATTAAGGCTCCGCGCTTCCTAAAGGCTTTTTTTAAAACATTCTGTTTTTCCCTTTTCTCCAGACCCAGTGGTTTTACCCCAAGAAATGAAATTAGGGTTCTATGCAAACTATTTTTAGAAGAGAGAAAGATATGTTTACGAAGTTTTAGCTGTTCTGTGATTTTAATCTGGGCTGCGCTGCGCGTTGCGCGCGTGCTGGGTTGGTCTTGTGCTCTTTGTTTTCGACTTCGGCTAGCCGAAAACCTTGAGGCTCAAAGTTCAGTTTTGTCTGGACACTGCCTGGCGGGGGATTGCAATTGGTCAACGGGTGTATAGGGCTCTTCTTACCCATTTCAAGTATTCTCGTTGCCCAGAATTTCTGTTTTGAAACGCGAAACGCCCTTCTCGCCGGGAGTACCGCAAGTTCAGGTTATGGCCACGAGGTTTTGCGAACTTCCCGGCTTAGGGGTGTGTGCTTGGAATCTCTCAGCTCACAAAGAGCATGTAATTTTCCCCTCCTTCACATGATACGGCTGCCGATATGGACCCTGTCCTGTGCTCACCAAGACCCGATCCTGTGTGTGCACGTGTGCACGTGACTTTTCTTGGGGTCGTTGACTACTTAAAGTCTTTGAGCTTTAAGTCTTTGGGCTCTTTGCCAGGATAATCATACCCTCTGAGAGTATGAACCATACGTCGAGGATTTCTGCGTCTTTTGGAAAAATTCCTTTGCGTGCTACGGGTTTGCAGGGTGTGAGGATTCCGGAGCGGCTTGTTGGGGAGAAGGAGAAAGCTACTCCTTCGTTCAGTATTACGAGGGAAAGAGGGTTTCTCCCCAGAGAGGTAAGCAAATTTTTTATTTTTTATTTTACTTCGGTATTTGAAAGACTTGGAATTTCTGATGATATACTTAGGACCCATATACCAAACTTCCTCCTGCGTTTTCGGCGGTTGAGATGCTCCTTGATCGAATGACTATTAGGCAGCACGATGGCTCGGCTGGGTTACTTGCAAAAGGTCAATTCGGGGATGCTGTCTTTTCGGAGCTTGGAAATCTCGGTCTTGAGAACGAGATAGAGAGGATAGTCAACTCTGAAGACCAGGTGGGTCTACTAGGACGTAGATTGAAATCCATCCCTCGTATCCCAATCAATTTTTTTCATTTCACGTAGATGACAATATCTGCTCTTTTCAGGGACTATAGGTATGTCCAGTGTTCTTATTATTGTTGGTATTTTTTGATAAGGTGATGCACCTACAGTTTCCTCACTTCCGCATACCTTCTTGAGCCTGTTGATATTTCCTTCAGAGAGACGGGAAATTATTGTGCAGGTAGGTCCGTTCTTCCACGAGTGCTTGCTCAGCCAATGGCAGCACTCGCCGGTAAGCTCGGTCAATTCCCGTATATGGAGTATGCGAGCTCTTATGCGCTGCGTGGGTCCAAATTCATTCGGCATTTATAAAAATGAATATACTGAACAAATATGTGGGGGTCTTTCGGCAGAGAACTGGGCGCGGAAGGATCCCACTAAGGGAATCGTATATGACAATCTTCGTCTTATTAGGGCGTTTGAGGATCCTGAGGGTAGCGAGAAGGGTTTTATTCTTGTTCATGTGTCAGCTATATTCTCTCTCTCCACATCTCTTTTCACCTTTCTGTTAATACTGGTTGTGATTTTTTTTTAGTGACATGGTTGCTCATTCTGGGAGACTCGTCTCTGCTGCGGAGGATGCACTTTCAGCTGCAGCTGCAGGTTCCAGACCAGCATTTAATGATGCTCTTTATAGGCTGTATGAGAG
>QLPI01003444.1:0-12081 GCA_003314275.1 Chroogomphus rutilus | reverse complement strand
CTGAAGTGAGGAACTTGGCTCTGCAACTCTCATACCAGAGGTCAGTTAATAGGGAGTTGGTTCAGGAGCCCGCTAGGGTGCGGGGAACTTGGGAGAATTGGGTGATGGGTTCTGGGCAGCCAAGAAGTGCATTCGATGAGGCTGAGGATGGAGAAATAGACTTAGAGTTGTAGAATAGGAGCAATTGGACTTAATGGATTGTATATTTTGTTTGGTTTTTTTGGATTGAAATGAACTTGAACTAAACATCGGAGTGAATGAATGGTTCAGAATTGAGAGTTGAATTGGAATAAGGAATGATGGATGGGAACTGAGAGTTAAACTTGAAAGCAGAAAGAAGAAGCTAAATTGCGAGTTGGAATGAGTGAATCAGAATTGAGATTTTTTTTTTTTGAACTTGAAGATGGAATAGAAGGAACTGAAATGCAAAGAGTGATAATGAAATGGAATGAGCAAGAGTGAACAGAAGAGAAATTGCAAGGTGCTTATGGAATGGGTAATGGTCCAGGTTTGGACGGATACAACTTGTGAAAGTCTTGAATGAGTTCTGAAGCATGGTTGAGTTCTGTTGTAAGGAGCCATGAAGTTTCTTCATCTGTGCCTTTGTATCCTGCCCACCGCATTAAGTACAATAACCTGCATGCCGTACATCAATTATCGATTTTTGAGTCGAGGATCTCGGATATCTCAAATTCAGTTTCGCCATTGATGATGACTGGGGGTGGAGGTGGTTGAATGGGATTAGAAATGGGATTAGGAGAGGCTGGCTCGAGCATTGAAATGTAGAATACAGGATGTACTGCGTTCATGTAGCCTGGGAGTTTCAGAGTAACTGAATGAGTACCGGGACATGCAATGATTTCAAATGGACCCAAAAACTTCTCAGCTAGCTTTTTCATGGGATGGGTAGTCCTGAGGAATTTAGCTTTGACAAATGTGAGACTGCTGATAGAAAAGTCTGGAGATGGAAGTTGTTTAGCATCTGCTGAGGTCTGGTACATTTGTTGAGCATCGAGGATACTGGTTTGAAGCTGCTGGTGCAATTTGTCCAGGTCAACTACAAAGTCTTGCGCTTGGGATGAAGCGAGGTTGCGTTTGGGATGAATGGTGAAATTGGGATGATAACCTTTGTTGGCAAAGAATGGTGAGACTCCAGTAGTGGCACTAGGAGCATTGTTATAGGTGAACTCTGCAAGGGGTAATAACAAAGCCCAGTTGTCTTGTTGATAGTTGAAATAGACGCGAAGGTACTGTTCTAATGTCTGATTAGTATGCTCGCTCTGGCCATTGCCTTCTGGGTGATAGCCTGATGTGAAATGCAACTTCATATCGAGGGCTTTCCTGAGAGAATGCCAGAAGTGGGACACAAATTCCAAGCCTCTATCTGAAGTGATGTGAGAAGGAATGCTGTGTTTGGAGAATATATAAAGTATGAAGAGTTCTGTGAGCTGAGCAGAAGTGATGGTAACAGAAGTGGGAATGAAGATAGACTGTTTGGAAAAGTGGTCGACAATGACTAGGATGGCCGTGAATCCCGAGGACATGGGGAGCTGTTCAATGAAGTCCATGGATATTGAATTCCAGGGTTTTTCTGGCACTGGAAGCTGTTTGAGTAATCCATAGGGCTTATGACATTGCAATTTGTTCCGCATACACGTCATATAGGATTTGCAGTAGTCTTTGACGAATGACCTCATGCCAGGCCAATTGTAGTGTTGTCTAACAAGGTCTATGGTTTTGTTAATTCCAAAGTGTCCAGAAATAATATGATCATGCTTATGTTGTAACATGCATAAGCGTAAGTCTTGTGCCTCAGGAACATAGATGTGATCATCGAATAGTAACAGACCATTGGAATTAGTCTGCCACTTCAGGTCATCGTTATTTGCGAGGTGTTTCTGGGCTAATAGGTCGGAGGGAAGATGCTGTTTAATGTCATTCAGGATGCGCTTGGTGTCCATAAGAGTCGAGGCCCTCAGTACAGGCTCGACGAGGCTCGTGGCTCGAAGGGACGTGGTCAACTGCTGTTGAGAGAAGATGGGTCAAAGGTTCTGGGGATTAATGGTGGCATAGTCACTCATCCCCTCCTTAAGGTAGACGTCCTATCGTCTAGTGAGCAAATCAGGCTTGGTGCCCAAACGACCTGGTCTGAAACGAATGACGAGATTAAACTGTGAAAGGTATTCCGACCACCTAGCTTGACGTCTAGTCAACAACTTGGTCATGCAAAAGTACTCCAAGTTCTTATGATCGGTGATGACATTGATGGGATTGGCAGAACCTTCCAAGTAGTGATGCCACTTTTGAAAAGCTTTGAAAATCATGAGCAGTTCTTTATTGTGAATGTCATAGTTGAGTTTGGGGGATGTGAAAGTTCAGGAATGAAAAGCAACAGGATGAAGCTCACCATCTGGGGTGTGTTGAGAGAGTATAGCTGCTAAAGCATAATCTGACACATCTGTCTCCACAATCAAGGGCAAATCAGGAGTCCAATGAGTTAAGATGGGGGCAGATGTAAATGCCAGCTTCAGCTTATTAAACGCATCTCTACACTCCTCACTCCAGTTCCATGCCAGACCTTTGCGAGTGAGTCAAGTAAGGAGAGTTGTAATAGAGGAATAGTTGAAAATGAATTGTAAATAGAAGTTCACAAATCCAAGGAATGATTGGATGTCTTTGACTTTTCACAGCTCGGGCCATTGAGTGATATACTTGACTTTGTCTTCTGCCATCATAAGACCGTCGGGTGATAGGATATATCTGAGGTATTCGACGGACATTTGGTGGAAGGAGCATTTGTCTTCTTGAGTGTAAAGATTGTTGTCAGGGGAACCCCCAATAATAAATCCTGACCAACACCACCCCATCCATACTTCATACCCGCCGACTGAGACCATTTGGTCCACTCACGGCAGTGCCGAACGGATTATGCACCAAACAACCATCACCATTGGCGGTCACCCTTCAGAAGTGCCAACCGTAACTATCGGCCCTCCTTTCGTCGTTTGCTCCCTGTGTCGAGACCCTGGCAGAACTTCCTGGTTGGTACGGAGAATGATGCCCGGTATGGCGCAGAGCGCCATAGCGATGGTGCTTATATACAGTAGTTAGTGGGCGAAGGTTTCCCTAGAGTTTTCTCTTTGGATCGGCTAGTCACTATGTATTAGGTACCATACTAAATCTTTGGATCCCCCTTCGCCAGTGCGCTGCCTGAGGGTAGAACGCCTGCTTAGGTTGCCCTTACAGTAGAAAACTCTCTCCCACGAGTACTGGCTGCCCCATTGTGCGACCCCAAATCGAATCTCTTTGGAAGCAGCGACAGCGGCAGCCCCTTCTCATTCACTTATAAAAGAAAAACACCCTACCCCTTATGGATTTACCATCGGCCCAGGAATTATTGGACCAACTGGTCGGTATAGAACAGGAGTTACTGAGAGAGAGAAGAGAAAAGCAGGATCTGGAAACGAGGCTGAACACGCTACAGGCGACCACTACAAATCTAGTAGCAGGTCTCCCGACCCGTGCTCGGCAGCCCATGAAATGGATGGTGGAGCCTGCCAAGCCCTCCGAGTTCGACGGCAACCATGTACATGGGCGAGCATTCATGCAGTCCTGCACCCTATACCCCTATACCTCGACATCTGTGCCACCAATTTCACTGACGAGCAGTCTCAGATCCTCTGGGTGCTGTCCTTTATAAAGACCAGGAGAGCCGCGACCTTCTCTGGCCGGGTGTTCACCCATGAAGCAAAAACAGGCAGGCCACTCTATGCCAACTGGAAGGCCTTTGTGGAAGCCTTTTGGCAACACTTCTACCCCCTGCATGAGGCTACTGATACAGCGAATCAACTAGAGTCACGTCAGTACCATCAGGGCAAGCGTTCGGTCGACGAGTATATCAACCAATTCGAGGACCTAGTCGAAAAGGCCGAATATATGGATGGGCGATCTATCATCATAAAGTTCCGGTGAGGCCTCGACCCCATGATCCAGAGCCGCATCACGCTGATGCTAGATGGGAGGCCAAAGGACGATGACATCTCGGCATGGTACACTGCTGCACGGGCGGTAGCCCTCACACGCGTAGCAAATGAAGCCTTGCAGGGGCCTCGATTCCCATCATCGCATGCTTCCGTGCCACAGCCTAGCCGAAGGCTTGTCGAACCCTCGACTAGGCAAGCTGCACCCGTACCTCCTAGGACATCGTCAGCCCCCCTTCCTCCAATTCCACTTCCCGGGCCCACACCAATGGACGTTGATGCAACCAGATGGCGGTATCCTCTGCCCCTCACATGTCGACGATGCGGCAAGACTGGCCACTTTGCCCGAGACTGCCCCCAGGTGTACGATGTGCGTTTCATGACAGCGGAGGAGCGTGAGGAGATGCTAGAGTACTGGATGGTGTCTGCAGACCTTCGAGATACCAACGAGGCCAAAGGGGTTGAAGAAGTGGATCCAGGAGATTTTGCCCAAGGCAGCGAGTGAAGGATGTGCCCTCACTGCCCTTGTTTAATCGCTTTGCTGCTCTGTCTATAGACTCTGATATGGAGAATACAACCCAGTATTCAGATGATGATGCCTCAGCCACAAGCGATAAAGACACTCCCGAGCCAATTTCACCGAAACCACTATCCCCCCCCTCTAGGTTAAAATGTTGGGAATGTAGCCTCCCAAAACAATACGTAGTAGCCTCCACCCCCTTGCCGAATTCACTGAACCTCAAGGTAGAGATACAGACTACCGACACCGCCGAGGTTAAGGGCATAACCGCCCTACTAGATAGCAGGGCCACTGGACTGTTCATAGACCGAAAGTTTGCAGTCGCTGAGAGATTGACCTTGCACCCATTGACTCAGCCCGTGCCAGTGTACAATGTTGATGGTACCCTGAATGAAGGAGGAGCAATCCGACACGTGGTCGATGTGATCTCACGCTACCAAGACTACTTGGAACGGGCCATGTTTGCCGTGACCAATCTAGGGAAGCACAAGATGATCCTCGGCTATCCCTGGCTCCACAATCATAACCCCAAAGTCGACTGGCGTTCGCAAGAGGTCACGCTAAGTCGGTGCTCCACCCAATGCCACACCTGCTGGGTCAAGTTGCAGAAGGAACATCAGGAAGAAATGGCGATTCGGGCTCTTTGGACCGGCCCCTTGCTGAATATGACAGTTGATGAGTCGGAAGACTATGAAAGCACTGACAACGGTGTGCCCTTCCTCGAACCAGGTGATCGCCTTTTCACGACCGTAGCCCCCCCAAATGTCCCGATTGGGACTATTGCAGCAGCCACAACCGTGCAACAACTGGCCGAACGGGCACTCCAGAGCACTCCTCCTAAAGAGAAAGGGGTGATTCCACCCTATCTCCAAGACTTCAATGATCTCTTCGAGAAGGAGTCCTTTGATTCTCTCCCTGAGCAGAGAACGTGGGACCATGCAATCAAACTGGAACCAGGTGTGAAACTCTCAGCTTGCAAGGTGTACCTGCTTTCTCCAAGTGAACAGCGAGAACTGGATGAGTTCCTACAGGAAAACCTCCACACAGGTCATATCTGCCCCTCGAAATCCCCTATGGGAAGCCCCATATTCTTTATTAAGAAAAAGGATGGCTCCCTCCAACTGGTCCAGGACTACCGGGTACTCAATGCGATGACAGTGAAGAACCGATATCCCCTCCCCATCATCTCGGAACTCATTGCACAACTTTGGGGGGCCAAGTACTTCACTAAGTTGGATGTGTGATGGGGGTTCAACAATGTGCGGATCAAGGAAGGAGACGAGTGGAAGGTGGTGTTCCACATGAACCGAGGGCTCTTCGAGCCCCTTGTCATGTTCTTTGGCCTCACCAACAGCCCTGCGACATTCCAGACCATGATGAACGACATCTTTCAGGACCTCGTAATGGAAGGGCACATGTGTGCGTACCTGGATGATATCCTCATCTTCACCAAGACTCTCGAAGAGCATCGACGGGTCGTCTGGGAGGTCCTTGAACGACTGAGGGCCCACAAGCTCTACCTTCGGCCGGAAGTGTGAGTTTGAACAGACAAGGATCGAATACTTAGGCCTTATCATATCTCACAGCAAGGTAGAGATGGACCCAGTCAAGGTAGAAGGCATCACGGGCTGGCCGACCCCATCAAACCGAAAAGAGGTGCAGGCCTTCCTTGGCTTCGCCAACTTCTATCGGAGGTTCATCGAGAGGTTCTCGCACCACGCCAGGCCATTGTTCGAACTTGTGAAGAAGGACGCAAAGTGGAGGTGGGGAGACATGGAACAGGCGGCCTTCGAAGGGCTCAAGATGAAGTTCATGACGGCGCCCATCCTCAGGTTTGCCGACGATACTTGCCCTTACCGAGTAGAAGCGGATAGCTCTGACGTGGCCATGGGGGCGGTCCTTCCACAGCAGTCATGCAAGGATGGCAAGTGGCACCCAATTGCCTTTTACTCAAAAAGCCTCTCCCCAGTAGAAAGGAACTATGAGATCCACAATAAGGAGATGCTTGCGATCATCCAAGCCTTGGAAGAGTGGAGACACTTCTTAGAGGGCGCTGAGCACCGTGTCAAAATCTGGACCGACCATAAGAATATAGAGTACTTCTGATCTTCGAAAAAGTTGAACCGGCGACAAGCCCGTTGGTCCCTCTACCTCTTGCATTTCAACTTTGATCTGCAGCATCAACCGGGAATAACGATGGGGAAGTCCGACGTGCTCTCGTGTCGGTCGGACCATGGATCTGGAACAGGCAACAATAGCGACCTAGTCTTGCTTCGGCCTGAGCTGTTCATGATATGGGCACTCAAAGGAGTGGCACTGGAGGGAGAAGAGCAAGGGATCACCCAAGAACTGAAGAGAGCGCTAAGTGAAGGGACCCTAGAGGATGAGGTGATGGAGGCAGTGAGGAAACTGCAAGAAGCAGGAGGGAGATTATTGGTTTCGGCTGAATAGGCAGAGGCCGATGGACTGTTGACCTTCCGAGGCAAGGCATATGTCCCAGACATAGGAGGCCAATGGACTGTTGACCTTCCAAGGCAAGGCATATGTCCCAGATGTGGGAGGCCTCTGGCGACGGATCGTAGCCCACCACCATGACTCTAGGGTAGCCGGGCACCCCGGCTGCGGGAAGACCCTTGAACTCATCTCCTGAAACTATTGGTGGCCCCACATGTCTCGGTACATTGGCAAGTATACCAAGACGTGCGACCTGTGCCTACGAATGAAGGCCCAGAGACAACGGCCCACCGGGGAACTCTACCCACTCCTGATCCCCGAGGCATGGTGGGATGCCATAAGTGTAGACTTCATAGTAGAACTCCCCGATACGCATGGGTACGACACCATGATGAACATGGTAGACTCGGTGTCCAAATGGGCACACTTCATACCGACTCATATGACAGTAACAGCAGCCAGAGTAGTGTGACTTTTCCTACACCACATATAGAAGCTACACGGGTTGCCGAGGGTGATGGTGTCCAATCGGGGGGTCCAATTCGTCTGCGAGTTCACCTGGGAGCTCTACCGCTTACTAGGCATTCACCTGGCAGCCTCTATGGCCTACCACCCGCAGATGGATGGACAGACCAAATGGGTGAACCAAGAACTAGAACAGTACCTCCGCCTCTTTGTCAATGAGAGGCAAGATGATTGGGATGATCTCCTGCCCCTGGCTGAGTTCCAGTACAACAATCACGTTCACGCTTCAACCCGCGAGTCCCCCTTCTTGTTGGATATGGGCCAACACCCACGCATGGGGTTCAAGCCGCACCAACCCCCATCCCGCCTTGAATCTGTGAACGAGTTCAAGGAGCGGATGGAAGGAGCACTTTTGGAAGCAAAGGCAGCCCTGGTAAAGGCAAAAGATGATATGGCGACCTATTACAACCGCAGGCACCAGCCGACACTGACATTCATGCCAGATGACAAGGTATACCTCGACGCTAGCGATATTCGTACCAATCGGCCATCCAAGTAGTTAGCACACAGGCGACTCAGCCCCTACCTTGTCGAGGAATGAGTGGGGTCTCACGCATACCAACTTCGACTCCCGAGAGCCTTGAGCCATCTTCACCCAGTCTTCCCGGTCGTCAAACTCACCCCGGCCCTGGCAGACCCCATCCCAGGTAGGCGACAGCCCCTTCCACCTCAGCCAATCCTC
Organism: Chroogomphus rutilus; assembly: GCA_003314275.1. Classification (NCBI taxonomy): domain Eukaryota; kingdom Fungi; phylum Basidiomycota; class Agaricomycetes; order Boletales; family Gomphidiaceae; genus Chroogomphus; species Chroogomphus rutilus. The sequence goes on along the minus strand of QLPI01003444.1, from coordinate 3,920 downwards.
GTCGACGAAGAGGAACACTTCAAGGTCGAACAAGTGCTCGACAGTCGGATGAGAGTGAATCGGCTGCAATTCCTTATCAAATGGAAGGGTTACGGCTATGAAGAGAATTCTTGGGAGAATGAAAATGACGTCCAGGCCCCCGACCTTGTTGCTGACTTCTACCATCTGTACCCGGGTGCCCCATGTCAAATCTGCGCCATGGAAGTGTCCACCTTCAGATCTCGCACACCAGTCCTGCCCGTAGGGATCAATGTGTCAGGGATGCCACATTCTAGAAGGGGGGTGATGTCAGGGGAACCCCCGATAATAAATCCCGACCAACACCACCCCACCCGTACTTCATACCCACTGACCGAGACCCATTCAGTCTACTCATGGCAGTGCCAAACAGATTACGCACCAAATAACCATTACCATTGGCGGTCACCCTTCAGAAGTGCCAACTGTAACTATCGGCCCTCCTTTCATCGTTCGCTCCCGGTGTCGAGACCCTGGCGGAACTTCCCGGTTGGTATGGAGAATGATGCCCGGTATGGCGCAGAGCACCATAGCAATGGTGCTTATATACAGTAGTTAGTGGGCAAAGGTTTCCCTAGAGTTTTCTCTTTGGATCCCCCTTGCTAGTTACTATGTATTAGGTACCATACTAAATCTTTGGATCCCCCTTTGCCAGTGTGCCGCCCGAGGGTAGAACACCTGCTTAGGTTGCCCTTACAGTTGTGTTTGCGTAATTGTCGAAGAACTTTGCGAATGTGTTCGATATGCGAGGATTCATCGTTGGAATAGATGAGGATGTTGTCCAAATAGACAATGGTGCAGTTGTCTAATAGATGGCTAAAATGTTGTTCATGAAGCACTGAAATGCAGCAGGGGCATTAGATAAACCGAACGGCATGACAAGCCACTTAAAGGATCCATAACGAGTCCTAAAAGCTGTCTTCCATTCGTCCTCTTCGGCAATTCGAACAAGATGATAGGCGTGTCAGAGATCAATTTTGGTGTATATATGAGCTTCTTGGGGGCATCTAAGAGGTCAGAAATAAGGGGAAGTGGATAATGGTCCTTCTTTGTAATTCTATTTAGACCGCAAAAGTCTACGCAGAGTCACAGGGCGCCATCCTTCTTGCATACGAATAGGACTGGGGCACCGTGTGACAAACATGAGGGTTTAATGAAGCCCATATTGAGGTGTTTGTCGATGAAATCTTGTAGTGATTGGAGTTTGGATACTGAGAGGGAATAGATGGGACCAAGAGGGGGAAAAGTGCCATCCTCAAGGTTGATCTTGAGGTCGTAAGGTCTATGGGGTGCTAGTGTATTACTGTGCTGTTTACTAAAGACATCAGCGAAGTCATGATAGAATTCTGGAACATGCTGTTTAATGCTATCCAGGTTGTCGGAAAAATTGACCGTAGTAGAGCCTTGAGCATACTTGTCGAGATCTGTGAGGTCGAGTTGAAAGGCTTGTGAACCTTCTAGTTTGCAGGCACAAACGAATGCTTCTGCATTAACTAGGGCTATTCGCGGTGCCTCTAACTTCAGAGATGGCGACGGATTGCTTGGAAGCAGGGTGCTGGACTGTGAAGCAGTGGGTGAGGCCTGAGGGGTCGGAACAGTGCTCGATTTTGCAGTCTTGAAAGTTATACTGCCCAATACCCAGTCAATCGATGGATTGTAGCGGGTGAGCCAGTTGAAGCTGAGTACTGCAGAGCAACTGCCATCCAACGATGTTATGTAGAAAGTAACATTCTGAAGTTCACCGGTCAGAAATCAGATGGGGATTGTAGTGATCTGAATGATAACAGAGTTAGTAAAACCATCAAATAGCTTCAACAGAATAGGAGGAACTGAATTAGTAGGCAAAGAATATTTTTGTGCAACTCGTGATTCAATAAAGCAGTCTGAAGAACCACAATCTAAGAGTGTAACAAGAGGAAACTCGGGAATACTAGAGCAAGTCAAATTAACTATTAAAGAATTTTTTGAAGTCTCAGAAGTAGAAGATATATGAGAAATAGGAGAAAGGGCATTCAAGAAGAGCACATGAGAGAGGCTAACACAATTCTCAGCTCGTGCATTTCTGAGGTTGCTGCATATTTTTTCAACTCCATTGCCATATTGTCTTTGGCTTTAGTGTCGGATATACTCGCCTTTGTCGCGTGCGCTTTCGTCGATTTTTTGTTATTGTTATTGTTGTTAGGATAAGAGGTTGATGAGGATTGGGAATTGGATTTGGGGCAGTCCTTGACCATGTGACCTTTTGAAGCACACAAGAGACATAGTCCCGCGTCGATTTGCCTTTGACGTTCTTCGGAAAACAGCTTTCTATCTTTTCCAAGCTTGGTCGAAATGTTGTTTGCGTTGTTGTTATTGTTGGAAGACTTATCATTGCCATTCTTCTTCCCCCCTTTCTTACTCTTCTTGTTGTTTGAGTTGTTGGAATTGGAGAAAGACTGATTGTTATTGTTAGAGTTGGATTTGGACGAGGACCCATTCGGTTTTGCAGGCATTCCGAAGTTGTCATACTCCTTGCATTCCCAGTATCTGCTGTCGATCCTGAGTGAAAACTGTCTGAGTTCGGCCAGAGATTTGAATCGGGGGAAGTGAAAGAGGCTGTCCTTGATGCGTCTGGCCAACCCTTTGTATGCTGCATGTGCGAGGGCAGCGTCGTTCCACTGAGTGTGAGTAGATGCTTGGGTGAAGTCGATGAAGTATCATGCTGCTCGATGGTGATCTTTCATGACTATCTTGCCGAGTTCAATTTCTGCTTGCGCAGTGTTGTTGAATGGACCGAAGTTTGTCTCAAGCTCTTGTCAAAAGTCTCTCCAGACCTTAAGCCAGCTAGGCTCAGGTTGGATTTCACCCAAGATGGTGGGTTCAAAGTACTGGAGTGCAGGCCTGGTGAGGTACGAGATGGCATACTGGACTCTCAATGCATCCGACAGAAAAGCAGCTGGACGGTCTCAAAAGTTTAGTGCGCATTGCATGAAGAAGGTATGGAGCTTAGCTTGATCCATGCCATCGTAAACCTTGGGCTCACGAATCTTGGCATGATGGCCAGGATTGGAATTGGATTTAGAGAGTGGTTGGGCTAATCCATCGACGAGTGCCTTGATAATTTTGTCAGAACTAGAGTTAGAATTAAGAGTCGGATTGGAATTATGAGTGGGGTTTGGATTTGAAACTTGAGTAGGGTTTGGATTTGCCTCATCAACGTCGTTATTGTCAATTGGTTCTTCTTCGTCATCGTCCTCATGTTCAGGAGGAGCGTTCCCACCTGACAGGCCAGCTTTGCAAATCGAAGGTTGTTCTGACAGTCATCGAAGTGCAGAAATCTCCTGCAACTGATTCAGGACTTCTACGATGAAGGGTAGATTACAGACAGTCGATCGAGTATTCATGATGGTCGTAATATGCGAAGATGATATGCGAAAAGAGGTGCAATCAGGTGTAGAGGTCAGATAATACTGTTACGATGTAAAGGAATAATGTAATCATAATTAAACATAATATCTCCCAAAGATAAACAATGGCAAGGTTCAAAGTAGGGCAAGGCTTCAACTTGTATGTTACGCCCACCAGATTGCACTGGTCCCTAATTTCAGAATAGCAAGACAGAAGAAAGCTTAGTTGAAATCAAAGTCGATTATCTGACTGAAGACTGAACTACTGAATGTACAAGATCTTTATACTACCTTCAAATCTATAAGGAGTCGACTAGATTTCAATAATAGATAAGAAAGCCGAGGATCATGAAAAGCAAGAACAGAAATATTACGTCCCAATCTTGATCTCCTCTATGACATTAAGGGGTGACATGTCACCCTGATTCCCAACGGAGTTACCCTATAAGGAACGTAATAACAGATCGGATATTTGAGATAGAATGGAATTGCAAATAAGGAAAGTAGAGCGGAATG
>QLPI01003443.1:0-10488 GCA_003314275.1 Chroogomphus rutilus | reverse complement strand
TTCTGTTAGTCTTTTCTCATAGTTACTTATCATCCTTACCTTTTTGGTTAGTCTCCCCCTATCATAGCCCCTAGCCCCTATTCGTGCAGCCTCGATGCTATACCATTTCTCTAGAGTTTCTCCATAGTTTCCTCTTTTATATACTTTGTTCTTGTGCTTTGTCATTCAACTGACATAGCCAACCTCTCGCATCGTTTTGCATCATTGCTTGGTTTTTGTATATAAAGGCCTCTGGCTCACCTCTGTAATAACAAGTTCACAAGTTAAAGCCCCAAGTCAAGTCTCCAAGTCCAAGTCAAGACTAGTCTAGAAACATCTAGACTATTGTATTCAAGTCCAAAGCCAAAGTCCAAAGTCTTAGTCAGCATGACACATTCACATCTCATCAGGTCACGTCCCTGTCACATCATGTTCTATTCACTCACGTTCTATTTTCATTCATACATTGCCGAGTCACAGAACCTATTCCAGCTGTGCCAAACGACTGCACTAGACCCCACCAGAGAAAAGGACCGGTGCACGCAGGCTTTTAGGTATTAATTACCTAGAGCAACTCTACACCAGATGTACAAAATGAAGTGTGAGGACAAGTCAAATGTCCATATGCACCTGGAGGCAATTATGAGGATACAAGAGCAACTTGCTAGGATGAATGCTGGACTCACCGATGATGACCTAGTTACCATTATCCTTGGGTCGCTCCCTAAATCATACCGCCCACTGAGTAATGTGATTATGATGTCAGCAGCATACACAAAGGCAAAGTTGGAGCCGGATCAGGTGGTCAGTATGCTAATCGATGAGTTTGAATGACTCACCATTGAGGAGCACCAACTGAAAGCGAGTGAGAATACTCTCACTGCAGCAAAAGGGTGTGGAAAGTCACAAGCATGCAAGGGCATCTCCAATACCATGAAGACCAACATTGAGTGTTGGAATTGTAGGAAAAAGAGACATAAGAGAGTGTACTGCTGCTCTAAAACAAAGAAGAAAGATAAAAAGGACGAAGACTCGAAGGGAGGCAGTTCAGAAAACATGGTAGCAGAAGGTGAGGATTTTGCCTTCACGACAACATTCTCTGGGACCATGCTCATGCTGGGAACGAGTGCATTGATAGGACGGGAAGTCGACATCTATGACTCAGGCACATCAGGGCATATGTCACCAGACAGGCACCAATTCCTCACCTTCAAGGAGATTGCACCACGCGCAATCAATGCTGCAGACAAAACAGTATTTAAAGCTGTTGGTATAGGCAGCATGAAGATCGGAATCCTGAATGGAAAAATCACAATGTACATTACATTGAAAGACATGTTGTATTGCCCCGATCTTGTGTTCACGTTAATTTTGTTGCTACACTGCAATACTGCAGGGTACTTGGTCCTATTAAAGGACCAGAAGTGCATGATTCATGATAAGCAAAGGATGCTGCTTGGGCAGGTCCTGCTCTCGAATGGACTGTATAAAGTGGAACATCAATCCACAGCAGCGGCGACAAATATAGTGCGAAAAACACTCACTATAGACAAGCTGCACCGCCGGATGGGGCACATATCCCCACAAGTCTCCCGGAAACTCATTCAAGATGGTGTCATAATGGGACTTGAACTGGATACAACCAGTCAGCCAGGTTTTTTCATAGCCTGCATGCAAGCAAAACCTACAAGGAAGCCGGTCCCACAAATGCGAGAGGGACCGTAGGCTATGAAAATCGGCAAAAAGGTTTATTCGGATGTGTGGGGGCCTGCAAACTCCCAAAGCTACGACGGCAAAGATTATTTTGTCACCTTCACTGATAATCACTGCAGATGGACATACCTGGTACCCATTGTGAAGAAAAGCGAGACCCTCTGCTGCTATAGACAGTACGAGGCATGGGTGGAGACCCAACACAATGCAAAGGTGAAGTGCCTGCAAATGGATTGTGGTGGTGAATATCTCTCTGAAGAATTCAATGCTCACCTAAAGTCCAAGGGAACGGTCAGATGCCTGACCATACATGACATGCCTGAAGAGAATGGGATGTCAGAGAGACTCAATTGCATGCTACTGGAACATGCACGCGCGATGCACCTGGCAGTCAGTCTGCCAAAATTCCTCTGGACGAAGTCGGTGCAACATGCTGTCTGGTTGAAGAACCAGACATCCACGTGTGCACTGGACAGAAAAATGCCATATGAGTTTATGCATCACATCAAGCCAGATCTTACAGACTTACCTGAGTGGGGCACAAGGGTGTTTGTGCTGAAAGAAAACACAGGGAAGTTGGACTCCAAGGCAGATGAGGGGAGATAGATGGGGTACAGCAATGAGAGTAAGGGCCATAGGGTTTACTGGCCTGGAAAACATCGCATCACCATCAAACGCAATGTGATGTTTGATGCTCCGGTCTTGGTCACACCTGCCGATACACTAACTGAGGGGGGGGTCCATCACCCACGGCAGTAAGGGCATCGGCAGCGCCCCTCATGGCCAAGGACCACTACTACTACCACCTGACCCACCCACAGGTCACGCGAGGATCGACCCACTCGAAGGATTCGAGGATGCAGACGAAGATCCACTTGGCAGGGGTCACCGCATATGGAAACCATCTGCGTACATGCGCAGGATTGCCAACAGCACAGGCAGCAGTACCGGTCATGCAAACACCCCCATATATCCTAAGGGGCTGCCTGCCCCCACTGGGAATGTAGCCTTAGTGGTCCTGGAGGAGGTAGAGGAGGTCAGCGTGGATGACAAATGGCCGATGCACTGCTCTCTAGAATGTGCGATGGTGGCAGCTACCCAGTGCCTGGATGACATGTGTTCACGCAAGGACTGGCTGGCGTGGGATGTGTCTATCAAGCGGGAGCTGGACCAGCACACAATGCTACACACATGGGACCTCATAGAACCCCCAGACAGCACCAACATCATTGGCAGCAAGCTCGTCTTTTGCTACAAACACAATGTGAATGGTAACATTGTAGCCCACAAGACCAGGCTTGTTGTGCAAGGTTTTTCCCAGACAGAAGGCATAGACTACAATGAAACCGCCAAACTTTCTGCCATCTGCATCATTGCTGCCATAGCAGTCAGGAATGACTGGGAGCTTGAACAGACCAATATCAATGGTGCGTACCTCAATGCCCCAATTACAGAGATGGTCTACATGCGCCAGGTCAAAGGCTATGAAGTTCCTGGACAGGAACGTCATGTTTGCTGCCTCAACCACGTGATCTACGGCCTTAAATAGTCAGGAAGGGAATGGTACAATATGCTGTGTGGCATTATGTACAGGTTCAGATTTATGCGTTGCAAAGTTGAGCATGCTGTATTCCACAGATATGCCGGCCAGAATGCTCTCATCATTGCCATAGATGTCCATGATCTCACCATGGCCGGCAACTCAAAGGTCATGATCTGCACATTCAAGGATAAACTGCACACCATCCTCAAAATCAAGGATCTTGGGGATCATGATCTCACCATGGCTGGCAACTCAAAGGTCATGATCTGCACATTCAAGGATAAACTGCGCACCATCCTCAAAATCAAGGATCTTAGGGATCTGAGCTGGCTATTGGGAATAGAGGTGAAGCAGGACCATGAGATACATATAATCTCATTCTCATAATGCGTGTATATTGAGAAAATACTTGAGAGGTTTAACCTACAGGACACTAACCCGCTCAGCACACTACTTGACCCCCACTACAAACTGTCACTGTCCCAATCCCCTTCCACCCCTCATCAGTTTGACAAAATGTGAAATGTGCCCTACAGGGAGGCTATCAGAGGCCTTTTGGCCCAGTTGAAAGAACACATCACTGTGGGAATTTGTTGCCTTTTACAGCTTCAAAAATCAGCTCCGGCACTAAATCTCAAGCTGGAAAAGCCGCACACACTAATTTGACCACCCTCGCTTGCGAAGACATTGAGGATAATGTACTCAATGTTATCACACAGAGTTCTGATTTCTATATTCCAAAGAACAAAAGCGAGAAGGATATATGCAACTACCTAGCAATAAGCGCTGAACCAATAAGTGCCGAAGAAGATGATTTTGCCTATCTATCAAATGATTTGCAATTACCTACGACAACTAAAGAAGCCCTTAACAATTCTACATAGAAGACAGCCATGGACACTGAGATCCGATCACAAATCGACAAAGACACCTGGGAACTCACTAAACCTCCTCCGGGTGTGAATATAGTCGGTAGCAAATGGACCCATGTTATGAAATACAATCAGAAGGGTGATGTAGTTCGTGCAAAGTCAAGACTCATTGCTCAAGGCTTCACACAAACTTTTGGAGTCGATTACGACGAGACATATGCACCGGTCGTTTGTATGACATCATTATGTACTATTTGCGCTATAGTGGCTAGAAATAATTGGCCGATACATCAAATGGACGTAGATGTAGCATATTTAAATGCACCACTCGAGGAACCAATATATATGCACAAGCCACCTGGATATTTTGAGGAACAACATGAAAACATATTATTGCTGAAAAAATGCATATATGGGCTCAAGCAATCAGGCAGAGAATGGTATAAGTGTCTATCGAATGCCCTGTACTCTATTGGATTTACAAAGTCAGCCTCAGATGCTGCTGTATTCTATAGACACAGGCCGAACAATTATGCCATCATTGGAGCCGCAGTAGATGACCTTACCATAACGGCTACTGACGATATTGTATTGCGGGGTGTCAAGGAAGATCTTGAAGCCATCTTTAAGATGAAAGACCTTGGAGAAATCCACTGGCTACTCAACCTAAAGATCGAATGGAATAAATCGGCCAGTACGATCAGCTTCTCCCAAGAAGCATATGTTGACAAGATACTCGACCGGTTTAACCTACAAGACGCCAAAATGCATACAACTCCACTGGATCCTACATGCAAACTCTCTAAAGAACAGTGCCCGACTACTGAAGCCGAAAAGATAAACATAGAAAAAGTTCTGTACCGACAGGCAATTGGTTCACTCATGTGGGCAGCAGTAGCTACCCAACCAGATATATCGTTTGCAGTTTCTTTATTATTGCAGTTCTTAGAAAATCCAGGGATTGCTCACTGGAATGCAGTAAAGAGAGTATTTAAATATTTAAAAGGCACGAAAGAAAAGAAGCTGGTCTTAGGGAAAAGTCGAGACGGCATAGTAGGATACTCAAATGCCGACTGGGCCTCACAAGATCATAGACATTCTATATCGGCCTATATCTTTCAAATTGACTCTGGGAGCATCTCATAGAGCTGCCAGAAGCAGATGATTGTGGGACTCTCATCCACCAAGGCAGAGTTCATTGCAATGACTCATGCCACAAAAGAAGCCATATGGCTCAAGAACTTCATAACCGAAGTTTTTCAAACAATAAAAAATCCTATAAAAATATATGCTGACAACCAATCAGCTATTACAATAGCCTACGGTAATCAGCAGCACTCAAGAACAAAACATTTCGACATTCGACTCTATTTCATACGAGACACAATTGAGGGGAAGAAAATTCAAATCAAATACCTCCCAACTGAACAAATGCTCGCAGACATCCTCACAAAGGGTTTACCAGGACCCAGAGTGAAGATTCTCACTGAAAAACTCGGCATATATTGAGCTTGAGGGGGCGTGTAGGGTGCATACTTGCATCTCACCCCTGAGAGGCCAAACTCAATATATTTTATTTTTGAATCGATTTCAGTGCCATTGTGTGTGCAATTTGTTTTTATATTTTTATCCTCAAAATTGAGGAAGTTATTGTACTATTACTTGTACGCTACTCATGGGCGCTTGCCTATACATGACATGATGCACGTGGCCAGCTCCCTGGATAGGGACCGGTAGCCTGGCTCAAACCTTCGATAGGGTCAGGAGCCGGTTGTAGGATATACATGGGTGAAACATCACTCGCGTATGCCTCCCTCCTCAGTAGTTGACTACACTGAGGAGGTGAGTTGTATAGTATAATTCGCAGAGCCTTCAGACTAATTTTCTTTCTTTTACTTCTGTAAGATAATAAATTAGGTATATTTTCCGAATATACATTAGTGGTTGACTACACTGAGGAGATAATAAATTAGACTGCCTAAGAAATTCTCAAACCTACTGCACATTTGCTCATATTCTCATCATTATATACTAATTCTAAGCTGATTATGTAACTCCCCAATAAGGCAAGACTTTCCTGAAATTAGTAGAAGGGTGTGGAAAGGAATGGAAAGTCCTGGAAGCCTGTGGAAGTCACAGTGTCACCCTGTAGTCACTAGTGATATAGAAATAAGCAATATTCCCACAGCTGGTAGTCTTGTGACTGGTCTGTAGCGGTTATGCTCAGTAGCTAGATACAAAGAAGCTCAGTGAATGGGTGGTTCACTATAATGTCTATTGTTACTATACCTAGATACAAAGAGGCTGCAATATAATTAGTGCCTATGTATCTAGGTGTACAAAAGGAATACGCACCTCAGTAAATGGACGGTTCACTGAGGGACTGCTTTCTAGTCGTTCAACATATATACGGTCCTAGTTGAATATGACCGGGACCTCCATACCTTACTGCGTTCAGTGCTTACACATCTCAGTTCCAACACCCCCCCTTAAGCGGAACACATCCTGACCATCGTGTTCAGGTATAGCACCTTGTGTTGAGAGAGGGCCTTCGTAAACATGTCTGCTGCCATTTTGTCTGTTGGTATGTAGTTGACATGAATGAGTCTCTCACGCACAGCTTGGCATATAAAGTGATAGCAGATATCAATGTGTTTTGTCTGGGGATGGTACTCATCATTCTTGGTAATGGAGATGGCGGAGACATTGTCAAGGTGGATTGTGATCGGTTTTTCAAGTGGCCATGCAATTTCTGCCAGAAACATGCGGATGCAGAGTGCTTCCTTTTCAGTGTGAGTCGCAGCGATGTACTCAGCTTCGGTAGTTGACAATACAACAATAGGTTGCTTTTTCAAGCTCTAGGAGACAGCTCCTCTATTGATCGTGAACATATACCCAGACATGGAGTGTCTATGTTCCTGTGAGGCCCAGTCCACGTCCAAAACACTTTGAGTCCCTTCGGCGCTCCTCCAATGATGAGGCAGGTATCCTTCATTCCCTTAAGGTAGCAAAAAACCCTCTTGACCACTTCCCAGTGCGCTCTCCCTGGGTTTTGCATGAACTGCACCAGGAAAGAGACGGCGAAAGAGATGTCTGGGCATGTGCCTAGTGCTGCATATACGAGGGATCTATGCCAGGTTATCTGGCATTAGTCTGTGGGCACTATTTAAACAGCAATTTGTTACATGTATTCACCAACCATTGCAATGGTATGTAACAGTACCTTCCCCTTAGGTACCGAGCCCTCAAGGTGCCACAGTGATGATATCTTAACAGGTTTCTCAGGCCTGTCTGTGGCTCCCCCCAAGCACTCTAATTACTGTTTTTGGACAACCATTCAACAACATGCTTTTGAACACTATTCAAAAACTTCGCCATTCCTCACTGTTTAACCTTGCATTTAGCCTTCGGAATTCTGGACAATTCTATTCAACATTCCCTTAAAAAATTTCACTTCTTTCTTTCAACACCTCGCGTATCCGTTCAACAGCTCAGTCAACATCTGTGAAGTTTTGGACAACCGTTGAACAACATCCTTTTGAACACCATTCAGAAACTTCGCCATTGTTCAATGTTCAACCTCGGATTTACCCTTTGAAGTTCTGGACAAATCTAATCAGCACGTCTTTGAACATTTTCATAACTTCACCAATATTTTCACCAACACTCACGCTGATACATTGGGTCCTTGCAGATCTTTTGACCCCAAGATCAGCCTTAAAGGGATGGAACTTCGCACTTGCTCATTCCCATCTCTATTACCCCTTATTTCCGAGCCCCAAGTGCTCTACAACTTCTTAGTGAACCCTCATTTATTAGATTCATTCCACCCATCCTGCGTGAGGAAGGCCAGCGACTTTGCCACCATTTATCCTCAGAACCTCAGATAAATCTTTTTCAACACCAATTGGCATCGTCCATCAGGGCAATCCACCTTGCTGAACATGTCAGGAATGCAACCTCACTTATGCAACTGAACAAATCCTGACCAAAATTTGGCAATATTCCACTTACCATCCTATCCCCAACAACCTCGCTATTCTCTTTTGCCTTTCCCTCACCCTTATCCAACTTCTGCCTCTTTTCGACTCCCCTGACCACACACAACCTTATCCCTCTGCAAGATACTACACTCAACTCCTCACTCAGTGCACCAAACATACACTCCAAGTCTGCATCTCTATCTGCACTCAGGAGTTTTTCGTAGGCATCTGAAGACCTTCGCCATTTCTTGCAGTTGTTACAGATGAACTGAACCTTGGCTCTATCCGAGCATTCATTTGCGGTCTTGTGGGACTCGACCATAAGGAGGGGATACTGTTAGGATGACATCGCTGAGTTCCCTGTTCCTTATTAGGCAATTCAGCATATGCCCACTTCAGCCATACGATCACCCTCGCGTTTTCAATCTATCCTATATTCCATCTTGGCATCACATGCTACACTCTTTTATATCTGTTACACCACATGCTCATATTTCCGACGCCACATGATTGTATTACTATTTATAGTATATATTCATTCACCTCGCTTTTATGTTTCCATTTATATTCTTGCTCCACTTTCCATTTATAGTATAATCTGTTTACTTTGCTTTTCATTTCGATCCTCACATTTCTCATCTATCCATTTCCGTTTGACATGGACTCTTCATAGATAAAGAAATCAGTATAAAACCTGTATGTTTGTTAGTCTGTTCTTCAGTCAGAATATCAACCCTGATATTGACTAAGATCCTCCGTTACTTCCGTCTTCCTCGCCATTACGAAATTTGGGGACCGTGTGATCCAAGCGGGCGCAACGCAAGCACGTTGAAGCCAACCCCAACTCTGAACCTCGCCAATCACTTCACCATTGGGAGATTACATTATATTACGATTACGTCTTTTTCACTATCGTAACAGAAGCTCTTTCTTGCAGTAAGCATATTCTCTCACTTCTTCTGAGTGGAGGAGCTTCTTTAGGTCTGCTCACATCTATTTGACTTGGCTGTATATTTTCTAAATCTCTCTCTGGTGTGCGCTTGACAATTTCTTCAATGCGGCTCTCACGTGGCTGTAGGTCACGTGACAATACCAGCGCTTGGATAGGTGCCGGTGTGGGTGGTATTGGCCTATATTTGATGGCCTTTGGCCCAGTAATTATGTGATCATCTGTAGGTAAAATAGGAGTAATTGAGGGTAATTTTGGTGCCTCAAATATAATATTCCACTCCACAGATACCCGTCGACTATCCGGCCAGTATATACAATGGCCGTTGCTTTGGGCGGAATGGCCGATCCACTTAGCTTTCTTGGCTCTAGGTAGTAATTTATCGTCTTGTTTGATTTTGACATAGACGTCCGTCCCCCATTCATGAGCATCTTGTAAATTTGGCTTTTGATGGTAAATCATCTCATAGGGCATCTTGTCCAGTAGAGCTCGTATATGCGTACGATTTTTAAGGTAGTTAGCGTGCTGAATGGCATATCCCCATAAAGACTTAGGGAGATTGGAATCTAGAAGCATTGCACGGGTCTTTTCGACCAATGTGCAGTTTAGGCGCTTGGCGACTCCATTCTGCTCAGGAGTGTTGTGAACAGTATATCGGTGTCGAGTACCTTGCATGTCTAGGTAGTTATTGAATTCAGCACTTGTATATTCACCCCCTCGGTCTGAGAGAAGTGTTTTGATGCACGCATTCCTCTGCCAAAGCATCATGGCCTCATAAAACTTGTATTTGGAAAAGACCTGATCTTTGGTGCTCATAAGATAGAGCACTGATTCCCTTGAGTGATCATCCATGAAGGAAACATAGTAAGACTTTTTATCGATAGTAATGTGTCTCGCTGGTCCCCATACATCAGAAAATATTTTATCACCAACTTTCTTTGAGCATTCACTTGATTCTTTTGGGAGCGGCTTGCGTGTAATCTTAGCTTTAATACATGCATCACAGGTGAATTTATCCCTAGCCTGTGATAGCTCTAGGCCGTAAACCATGCCACAATCCATCAGGCACTTAAGGGTCTTGTAAGATATGTGCCCGAGTGTGTGGTGTGTCTCAATGGTGGTTAAGCATAGCTTAGTGGAATGTTGAGTTGACTGATTGTCCAATCAATATAGGCCATGTAATTTAGGTGCCTGTAATAAAATATGGCCGGACAAGTTTTTATAGTGCATTTCTGTGATGCAAACTCTGTCCGGTTACCGGCATCATCGCATCGGCCTATGGAAATAAGGGTGAAGGCGATTTTAGGAGCGTATAATGTGTCTTTCAATGTCAATGTGACCGCTTTCCCTCTCACTCTAGTAATTATCTTGAGTTGACCACTTCTGTATGCATCAAAGCTGCCTTGATCGGCTGCTCGAATCGTGCACGGTGTGGGGAAGCTTCTGTAG
>QLPI01003440.1:0-20385 GCA_003314275.1 Chroogomphus rutilus | reverse complement strand
CCAATCCAAGGATAGGGGTCTGGGAGTAGGAGGACTAATGGGTATACGGTCGTGCACTCTCAGTTTGTGTTTAAGAGTGAGTTGAATGGAGTGGGCGGGATAATCAGGATGGGATGGTGCCCTGAACTCTGCCTCATATTCCACTCTACTCCTATCACGATATGCTGGTCTAGACATCATTCCAAGAAATATGTATGGTTCTTGACTTTCTGGGAAATAGACTGCATCTCCTATCGCATATGACTGAGTGTAGATTGGATGGGATTGTCTTCTGAATGAGAAATGTGCTGGTGGGGGTACACAAAGATAATGATATGTTAATGGTTCTGCCTGGATGCGTGTGTCCTGGGTGTTGTAGCGTTGCATGGGAATGAGCTCTGAAGAAGACATGATGACAAATTGGGAGTCTGAAGATCGGTGTACTGAATAGAATGGTTGGCTGTGTGATGTGGTGACAGTGAAGGTAATATGGGATGAGCACCGTCGGAGTCTGATTTGGAACATGGTTGAGATCGGTCGCTTTACTGTCATTGCCCCTATGACAGAGGGAGGACCCTTGTGACCACGTATTCGGCCCCTAACATGGGCAATAAGATGGCCAATGTAGGCCAAACTGCGACCCCGTCCAGTGGCAGCAGGACTACCACAGATCTATGGTCCAAAATCAGAACAGACGGAAAACTTACACCCCAAGAATGGCAATGCCACCTCAAACAAAACCTTTGCCTCTTCTGCAGCAGATCGGGCCACCCAGCCAAGGAATGCCCAAGATCCACCACCATGGTCACCAAAGGGCGCGCAGCCTCTGTGACGGAAGAGGTTGAAGAAGAGTCTGAGACGTCGGACGCTTTGGAAACTGAGGAATAAGAAGTTAGGCCCCCGACTCTGGCACCAGTTATTTGCATTTGAACACCAACTATGCCTACGGATGTAAAACAAAACAATGCATCCAACCTTTTCAGGAATATGACCCCCCGTGACCAATTGTCAAAAGATTTCGACCCCTCTGCAGAAAAACTCCGACCCTCCAAACTCCGACCCTCCAAATCCGACCCCCCCGAACCCCATCAGAATTCTAGTTGCAAGGACCACACTCACCCACTACGATCCGTCGATCGACAGGGGATTGAGTACTACTCATTTAGATTATCCTAACTGATTCTTGGCAATATAGAGCCAGCAGTCTTTACTCAGCGCTCAAATACGACCCTCCAAAAGCTCCGCTCAGGAAGAATCCTGATCATCGCGGAATCCCATACCATCCCTTAGACCAACGGTACCATGTAGATTCTTTAGAACTAGACCCTTTCTTGTTAGAATATTAATACAAGCTAAACTAATCGACAAACTCAACCGAGACTCGAGTTGCAGGACACTCCCCGAATCCTGACAACACTACCTCCATCCAAGCAACAATCCGGTAGAATAAATGCTACGACCCCCACGACCCCACGACCACTACGGCCCCAGCCACAGAAATCAGGCGACCATAGGACATCTACTCAAAAAAAAAAAAAAAAAGAGAGAGAAGAGAAAAGAAAAGAAAACATCTGGGAAACGACAATTATTCAGGGATCCTTACGTCGCCCAGAAGACACCGCCAAACCGTAAAAATTCATGACACCAATCATACAAACAACTAATCAAACACCCTCGTTTGGACCACTCGAACCCTCCACGGCCTGCGCCGAACCCGAACACCCATCGGAACCACCCAACCTGCGACCCAAGAGGACAAGCAACCGATCTACATCCTGCAGAAAAGAGGAATCAAGCCCATGATCTGCCAGCAGGAAGGACATTAACGCATTGGTAAGGCTCCCCCACAACCTCACCTCCTCTATGCCAGGCCCGGCAGCTGTCAGGTTGGACATACGACAATGATAGCGCTCGTAGTAGTCCAAGAGTTGGCGCAGGTCCTCCCAGTACTTGTCCAGACGAAATAGATACACAGCAATACGTCCAAGTACCTCCGGACCACTCGTTTCCACCCCCGACTCGCCAGAGGTTTCGTCCTGCTCCGAATTCCGACAAGGAACAGCCCCGGACAGTGATGGCCTCTTATAATGGCTCGCTATGGGAATCAGGAAAAGAAAGGCTCTGACACAAGCACCACTCACCATAATAATCACGGACCCTAATGGTACGGGCATGGAGAAGGGTCAACTCCTCGTCAAGGGTGTGTAAAAAACACTCCTCACTTGTCCCCGAACCATAGAGGGGGATACGGAAAAAATCCCCGAGGTTTTCCGAAGGTTGCGGATTCGTGTTCTCCATTGAGGAAAGGCCTCTCTTAGTTCTGCAAACACCCCCTTTTATAGGCAGATGAACCATCAGCGCTTATCGATCAAAAAATCCCAGGGGACCATCAAAGAACCCCCGCAGTAGTGTCCGCCTTAATTACCGCTCCAATTAAGCTTAGGATCTCGAGGGCTCGGTCCTAGTGGAGGGATACTGTTATGGCCCATGCCACCAAACAAACCCACATTAAACCCCACAACCACCTGCACCGTTTCCAGGACTTTTCCAATCGCTCAAAGACTGAATAACTGATTTCCGGATGTCCAATACATCATTCCGAGGTTCCGCACTTCCGAACCTCCGAAGACTCCGAAGTCAAGGTTCCGCTCCTTTGATAGACAACGCGCAGTATCATGGCGTACCTCACTCCTTGTTCTTCGTTTTATATTGCCCCTTGTACTCTCTTCCCCCCCTTGTCTTTACTTGGTAAAAGATAGTACAAGAACTAGATACATGTATATAAGCCACCAGTCGACTGGACTATTTGCCAGTATGAATATCGACTTAATACTGTGTCGTAGTTTCCGATTAAGTTCCGGTAAACTTTCCAACTTTCCGAAATTAGGGACAGACGATCAAGGAGGGCACAACACATAAGTTGAAGCCAAGTCCCTGCGACCTTGAACCACCCGTACCACCCTATACCGTGAACAGTCTCAAGACCCCCCGCGTACCCGACTTCCATCCGCTCCGATTCCAATCCTGATTCCGATCCTTTGCCCTCACCCTCGGAATACGAATCCCCCCTTCGGAAACCCTTCGGAACCCTCTGATAACCCTTCCGGAAGTCTCTAGCTAAGCGCCGACATGCGGATTTAACAGCTATATGGCTTGAAAATTTCATAACAGAAGTTTTCTAGCCAATAGAAAATCCTATAAAAATTTATGCTGACAACCAATCAGCTATTACAATAGCTTATGGTAATCAGCAACATTCAAGAACAAAACATTTCAATATTCAACTCTATTTCATCTGAGACACAATTGAGGGGAAGAAGATCCAAATCGAATATCTACCAACTGATCAAATGGTCATAGACATCCTCACGAAGGGTTTACCAGGACCCAGAGTGAAGATTCTCACTGAAAAACTCGGCATATATTGAGCTTGAGGGAGTGTGTAGGGTGCACATATGCATCTCACCCCTGAGAGACCAATCTCAATATATTCTATTTTTCTATCTATTTTGGTTTCATCTTGTGCACAATTTGATTCTAAATTTTTCAAATATTATTTTGTATTTTTACCCTCAATATTGAGGGAATTATTCTATATTCTGTATACTACTCATGCATGCTTACACAGGCACCACATGACACATGTGGCCAGCTCCCTGGGAAGGGACCGGGAGGTTGGCTTCATACCGAAGAGGCTGTATAGGGGCCAGCTCAGGGATATATATGGGTGAAACAACACCCATGTATGCCCTCCTCCTCAGTGGTTGACAACACTGAGGAGGTGAGCTGAATGTATAAATAAATGTGCAACTATGACTGATTTTCTTTTATTTACACTGTAGTTAATTCCTATAGGTATATTTCAAAATAAATACTCAGTGGTTGATAACACTGAGGAGTTAATTCCTATAGATTGTCTTAGACACTCTCCATCCTACTGCTTAAGTTGCTCATAGTCCCACCAACAGGCACAATGTATGCAGAAGACAATCGTAGCACTCTCCTCAACCAAGGCAGAGTTTATTGCACTGACTCATGCCACCAAGGAGCGAATATGGTGAAACAATTCATCAGCAAAGTTTTCCAGCCGATTAAACATCCTATAAAAATCTATTCTGACAACCAATCAGCTATTACTATTGCCTAGGGTAATCAGCAACACTCAAGAACAAAACACTTCAATATTCAACTCTATTTATTTTATCCGAGACATGATAGAGGGGAAGAAGATTCGGGAAGAAGATTTGAATTGAATATCTCCCAACTGATCAGATGGTTGCAGACATCCTGTTAAATCCACATGTCAGCACTTAGCTAGAGACTTCCGGAAGGGTTTTTGGAGGGTTCCGAATGATTTCCGAAGGGAGGTTCATATTCCGGGGGCGGAGGGACCAAGGGTCGCGGACTCAGGATTGGAATTGGAACGGGGACGGAAGTCAGGAATGCCAGGGGTCTTGGGACTGTTCACGGTATAGGGTGGTACAAGTGGTTCGAGGTCGCAGGGACTTGGCTTCAATTTATGTGTTGCGCCCTCCTCGATCATCTGTCCCTAATTTCGGAGAGTTGGAAAGTTTACCAGAACTTAATCAGAAACTACCACGCAGAATTAAGTCGATATTCGTACTGGCGAATAGTCCAGTCGACTGGTGGCTTATATACATGTATCTAGTCTTGTACTATCTTTTACCGAGTAAATACAAGGGGGGGAAGAGAGTACAAGGGGCAATATAAAACAAAGAACAAAGGAGTGAGGTACGCAGTGATCCTGCGCGTCGTCTATCAAAGGAGTGGAACCTTGACTTCGGAATCTTTGGAGGTTCGGAAACACGGAACCTCGGAGTGGTGCATCAGGAATCCGGAAATCGGTTATTCAGACTTTGAGTGATCGGAAAGGTCCCGGAAATAGTGTGGGTGATTGTGGGGTTTAATGTGGGTTTGTTTGGTGGCATGGGCCATAACACATCCTCACAAAGGGTCTACCAGGACCTAGAGTGAAGATTCTTATCAAAAAAACTCAGCATATATTGAGCTTGAAGGGGCATGTAGGGTGTATATATGCACATCACCCCTGAGAGGTCAATCTGCAATATATTTTCTTTTTCAGTTGATTTTCATGTCAACTTGTGAGCAATTTAATTCTAAAATTTTGGATATTTTATATGTATTTTTATGCTCAAAACTGAGCGAGCTATTTCATATTTACTGTATACATTACTGATATGCACTTGCTTCTGCTTGAAAAAATTGCAATCATTGCTCATACAGTTAGGGAATGGCACAGGCTGCATGGGTCACTGAGTCGGGTGTCCTTGGGTGTGGGTGTGGGTCAAGCCAAGAGAGCCTGCAACCTGGCCTAACCCACTGTGTCATGCATGTGCATACAATATGCACATGCTGCACATACACATGTACAACACAAACACACCATATGTGCATGTGCCATATATGCCATATGTGCCATATGTGCATGTGCCATAGATCCCATATGTGCCATATGTGCATGTGCCATACATCCCATATGTGCCATATGTGCATGTGCCATAAATCCCATATGTGCCATATGTGCATGTGCCATAAATCCCATATGTGCCATATGTGCATGTGCCATACATGTCATATGTGCCATACGTGCATGCATATGCCACACATGTATGGGTTTGGGTTTCCCATAGTTGGGTAGGGATCTCCCATGCCATTTCCTACATACAGTGTACTCTGAATTTCCATAATTGCCCTGATGCTTTTGATTCTGATAACACCAAGGTAACCTACATACTCTTGTACCTGACTGACACTGGTATAGACTGGTTTGAACCAGCCCTTACCTCTGATGATGTGCCATCCTAGCTCTATGATTATCAAGAGTTTGTATCTAAACTCAAGACCAACTTTGACCCCCAGGACCCTGAAGGGGAGGCTGAAGCTTCCTTCAAAAACCTCCACATGCATGACAACTAGCACATCATGAAATATGTGGTTGAGCTTAATTGACTTGCCACCTGCATCCAATGGGATGACTCTGCACTCTGCCACCAGTTCTACAACAGACTTCCAAGTAGGATCAAGGACAAAATCACCTGGGTAGGAAAGCCACACTTACTAGTCTAGCTCTTCCTCAAGGTCCCAATCCATTGATGCCTAATACTGGGAATGTTGATCAGAAGTAGCTAGTGAGTCCACCTGTGCTACATAGAACTACCAACTGTCCTAATGATAAGGGTAAGTACTCTGCCAATCTGAAACCTGCCACTAATCGTGGCAACAAAACAGCCAACACCTGCCAACCCATGAACCCATCTGGAAGTAATAATAATACCCCAGACTTATTGTCCAAACTGGGGAAGGATGGAAAACTTACATCACAGGAGTGGTAACACCATTTGAAACAAAATCTCTGTCTCTTCTGTGGCATGACAGGCCACACAGCCAAAGAATGCCTGAACTCCTCTTCCTCAGCTGCCAAAGGGCACACAGCCTTGACAACAGAAGAGAAAAAGGTGACTTCTGAAGCAATGGATGCTTCAGAGTCAAAAAAAAAAAAAAAAAAAAAAAAACTAGAACAGCCTTCTGACTCTCGCACCAGCTGAGGGCTGTATTGAACCCAACAGTGCTGCATTGAACCCAACAGTGCACTAATGGAGCTGAGACTCAATGTGTCCAATCTTTCTAGTCTGAACTCCCTGGCTATCTACCTGACATCTGACTCTCTGCCTGACAACCACCAGGACACCCTCATCAACTCCATATTGGTGTCCAAACACAACCTCCATCATGTCAATTCAGCTCTGAATTTTTGACAGCTGTTTTGGAACCCAAGAAGCTGTGACAAAACTTTGGTGTGAACCATGGCAAGTCAAGTTCTCCGACAAGATACAGGAGGACAACAAAATACACCTGCACAGGCTATTTTAACGGAGAACCCAATTAAGAAATTATACTCTGGAGATTCACTTAGTCTGTTATCACAAGAGTATTGCAATAAAGAATTAATGAAATCTCTTGTAGCTGTGCAAAGTGTCTTTATTAATTCTGATCTGGGTCGTTTGTCCAAAGAGAATATTTAAGGGGGGTCTTGTCAGGTATCTTGTCTGTTACATATAGAACCAATTAAGAGTGTTAAACTATTAGTTCTAGACTGGTTTAGATTTATTTCCACTTTTCTATTTGTTAGTTGATTTAGTTCTTTCTTAGTTTTTATAGATTTAGGTTATGAGGGTAACCCGCCGCTTCGGTGGCATGGTTAAAGTTTACTCTTCAGAATAAACCTAATCAACAAGTCTTCAGACTCATTGTAGAGTGTAGCTTCTGGTCTTCGGACCAGTTACTTAAGAAGACTTCAGTCTACTTATGAGAGTGCTGCTGGTAGTTGCTTAATCCTGTGGATTGATGTGGGTGAAAAATGATTGTTATTTTACGCTACATAACTAGCTTCTTTTATACTAATTCTAAGCTAATTATGTAATCTCCTGATAAGGCAATTCCTTCATGAAGCTTGTGGAGGTGTTCAGAAGGTATTGGAATGCCTTGGAAGCTTGTAGAGTCATTGTGTCACCATTGTCACTACTTTTACAATAAGAAAAAGAAAACGACGGACAATACACAACCTAAATGACGCTCCAGTACGTGCTCCATTTTGCCTCTCGTGGCATCCCAGATGCGCACTGTCATATCTTTGGACCCAGACACGAAACATGTACCATTGGGGGAGAAAGCCACAGAGGACACAGAACCTGAATGCCCCTCCAGCTTCTGCTCCGTCTTCCTGCGACTCGCACTCCAGATGTTTATCGACTTCTGCGAACCAGACACGATATGCGATCCGTCAGGAGAGAAAGCCACAGATGTAATGGCATGCGAATGACCGTTATATATGCCCACCATCTCTCCCGTAGTTACGTCCCAGATATGTACTGATTTATCTAGCGAGCCAGATACAACCTGTGTGTCGTCTGGCGAGAACGCAACACACCACACCTTATCCAAATGCCCCTCTAGCGTGTGCTCCATCTCACCAGTAGCCGTATTCCAAATACGGACCGACCTGTCCTCTGACCCAGACACAACTCGAAAACCGTCATTAGAAAACATGACAGAATTTACAGCTCCGCGGTGTCGCATAACATGCTCTGAAGCCAGCTCCCATGCATCTGAAAGTCCAACTAGGACTTGAGCTTGAGGTACGCTATAGAAGGATGTCGCATACTTCTGCCGTAATAGGGACCGTTTAGGAATCCAGGCAAAGGCCGAGCGATACGTGTTGAGGCAGTGACGGCTGATGGCCTCAAATCCCATCTGGAGACATCGACGAGCGTCATCAAACAGCAATGGATACTCATTGTATGTCATCGGGTATGTCTGTCAAAGTTCTCAGCTGGTACTCTTCTTCACACAGTGCACTCACCATTGTGGCTTTTTTGGCATTCCGGAGAGACTTGACGCCCGACTCCAGCTCGCCAATTGCACTCAGGCACTCGAACCAGTGCAACAGATGCCTATCGGCGAATTCAGAAAGACAGTCGAGTGTCATCGATAGCTCTTGAGGAGACAATGCTTCTAAAAGATGAAATGCCCAATGCACACACGAGTAGTGGAGGGCTATCGAGATTATGTCCAGATCTTTGATTTCATGGGGGAGGGTTCCAATTCCATCCTCAGGCAAATTACAGATGTTACGTCGAAGGGATTTGTTCAAGAGTTGAAGGCACCTGATATGAAGAAAATATTTGATAAGTTTTTAAGTATTTTCTTTGTAAATAACAAGAATCTTGAAAGCTCGTGGGTAAATCCTATGGGACCTCGTGAGAAAACGATGGATGGAGTGTTTATTTCATCCGTGTCTAAGTCAGACAACGACCAAGCTTGAGATGTATTATCTCAGCTGGTGGCTGTGACTCGAGTTAAAGAAGAGGAGGTCACAAGATTGGCTAACAAGTATGTAGGGAATATTTTGTTATTATTACTCTTCTTGTTATACAATGTACTGGTATTTATATACAACTTTCCCAGTGAACTCGGTCAATAACTCCTATGTAGAAAATCCCCCTAACTATGAGGGATGCATATTGGTAATAAGGACTGGTGACCATTTTTATTTGATTTTTGAATAAGATTCCATCCTGTCATGGGATCTGGACTCTCTGTTATGCCCGCCATTGTATGTATCCCTGAATCCCATATGTCCAGCCCTTGATTGGTAATGATAAGATATACCTCCATTTGATATCAACCGGTCATGAGTTGTAAGTTGGATCCGGATTGAATAGGTGTTGTTGTATGGAGATGTCGGAAATTATTTGTGGGCCTGTACCAGCTTGTTAGGTACACATATGTGTCTCCCCTATAATCAATCTCCCCCTATGTCGGTACTTTGTATCTCCCTCTCCCTAGTCCATCTCCGAGAAACATGGAGATAAAGAAATGTACTACATGGTGGTAATTTTAGAATGATAAAAAAGAAATGAGAACTACAAAGAATTCATGCAACATGTTACAGTAGCAATACATTTATTATACAAATGTCCATTTCTCAATACCTGATGGTGAGCATTTCGTGACCTCTTGTGTAATCTATGCTCTGTGCTTCGCAGCGGGCTGGATCCAAGATGAATTCGCGAAATGAAGCGTGAAAAATGTTGACGGGGTCATGGTTGTTAGACGGAATATGAATAACAGAACTAAATGGAGATAGAGCATCCCTGGCCTCCTCGTTGTCCAATAAGGAGGCAATGCCAGTCACGGAGAGCGGATGTTTGAGCAGGACCACAGCGACTAGTACCTCGTGCCTCGCAGACTTTTCTCCCTCATTGAGACCATACTGGAATGCCTCTTGCATAATCAAATTGTAGAAACCGTCCAGGGATGGGAGGGGCAGCGCAGAACGTGTGATCTGCGTCAGCTTCCTAGCACTTGCGCCCCTCTGGCCGATATATCGGATAGCAGTTGCAGCAAATATGAACAACCCATTTGACTTTTCAAGAAGATTCTCAATCTCCGGTTCAGTTGGCCAAACATATCCAGCCTGAGAATATCTACCAGTTTTCGCGATCTCAGACAGTGACGATATAAGATACCTCCGAATATCTCGTTGTACATCACGTTTAACCACCTCGTGAAGAGTGAATTCTTTAGCCCGACATGCAACATGACCACGAAAAGCAGCCACGATCCAGTCCTCTGGGCGACTTGTGATGAAGAACTTGAGGGGAATGCCCGCATCAACATTAAGGATGGTTTTGATCAAGGATCTTACTGTCCGTTGCTCCGTGGTGGACCATTCATCGAGACCGTCGATCACGATAACGTAACTACTGGCTTTTTTTCTCTTAATGGCGCGCTTCGCGGGATTGATGATCAGAGAGTTGAACTGGTCATGCACAGAGTTGAGATTGGCCGCATCGGGGTTTCTCGCAAGAACATCGCATATCGCTGATCTAATAGTAGAGTTAGATCGAGCAAGCATGCTGGCAATCGTAGGGATAATACTGGATGCCTCCCTCAACACAGAGCGAGAGCAGAAGAAGCTCGCTCCAAGCTTCTCTTGCAATTTAAGACGTTGGCACAAGGTGTGAGCGATGGTGGTCTTGCCCGTTCCTAGGAACCCATTGAGCCAGCAGACAGGTGGAGCGGAAGGATCGTTTTCCCAAGTCTCGATATCCGCCAAGATCTCTGTGCGGGTGTCCTTCAAGCATCCGTGGGATTCGTCGCCTTCAGCGCCATAGCGGGTATCATAAGAGACGCGCTCTGCAGGTTTGAGCAGCGCCAAAGGATCGTGCTGAGGGTCTAAAAGATGTGAGGACGAAGATGAAGGCTGAGGGAATGGATCACCACACGTACTGTTGTTGACCGATATTTTCACGCCTTCATTTGCATCTGCAACGGAATGTGTATGTTCAGCTCGGCGAAGTCTGGCTTATGGCTCAACAAGCACGCTGGCTTATGTTGACATGCCTCCAGTCAAGGGTTACGCCCCTGGATGAATATAGACCATTAGAACGAGACTTTGGTAATATAGTTCTACTTTGAAGCTGCCCCATGTGTTGGTAGGAGGAACAATGCGTGGCAACCAGAGGCCTGTGTGTGAGAGTGCTGGTCAGGTCCGCAGGTAGAGGCGATGCCAGCGCCAGAACGCCAGAAGCCAAGAGGCTAGCGAATAGAAAAATGTTGATTATGTGCTTACCACATTTGCTGTGAGTTTTTCAACGCCTTCTTTCCGTTCTTATGATTTTGCCTCCATTCTTAGGGTAGCCTATTTTATATGATTTTCAGAGCCTTATAATAATATATTCCGCTTGAATTGCATTTGGTGCACGCCCAAGTTCACAAAATAAATCATGTGTGGTTCTGAGCAGAAAGTGGTGTTGGCTTCTGAGGCGTTTGTCAGGCGTGCTAATAGCACAAGATGCTAAGCTACTGTGTTATTATGTGGGCATCGTTGCTCACATGAGAGTCCCACAAAGCATGGATACTATTACTCCAAAGAACCAGTAAAACCTTTGAACAAACAGGTGAGCTCTGTAGTATCATGGACGATTACTTTTCCGAGAAGAGGCTAGTGAACAAAATCCACGATTGAATGGTCGCCCGCCCAAGAGATCTAATTTATTGGGAAAAGAGTTTTCTTGTAGAAGACGTGCATACAATGAAGAATAGAGTCGGAGCTCCGGGGGACTCTCGGCCTCCAAAACGAAATGGCGTGGGCTGGGAGGAGTGGTGGGAGACATTCTATCGTCCCCAGGAACAAACAGTCGAAGGTTAAGCTCCGAGGGCCGCTTTTGAGAATAATGAATTTCGGACATAGCTATCCAAGCGGCGGAACTGCCCCATTCATGCTTGACAGAGAAATTGTTGAGTGAGGCCCTCATTTGATTTTTATTCAGTATTACAAATATTTATAAACTAAGTTGAGAGGAGGTTGCAGGATTAAGATCTACAATAACAAAAAGGCCTGAATGATATGCAAAGCATGCTTTTGAGGCACAGAATGCATGTCTCCAGAAGCCCCGAATTTCTGGCGGACAAAAGCAAGGCGCAAGTGGAGGGTCAGCAAGGAGCCAGTCCCTATCCAAAGATAGAGACACCTGATGCTCCCCTGAAGCCACGAGTTGAAATTTGCCTGGGAAGATATGCGTAACTCGGGATCCGTCCGGCAATGCGATGGAAGCGAATTCTGTAAATGAATTCGATTGTTTACCAGTGATGATGTCCCAGATACGAACTGTGTTGTCCAACGACCCAGAGACAACTCGTGTTCCATCAGGCGAGATGGCAACGGATGTCACATCTCTGGAATGTCCCCTAAGTACATGCTCGTTTTTCCCCGTAGTGGCACTCCATACTCGAACCGATTTGTCGTCCGAGCCAGACACAACATGTGCATCATCGGCAGAGACACACCTCACTGGATCCAAATGTCCCTTGAGTATGAGCTCAATCTTCCCTGTCCTGGCATTCCATATCCTGACGGAATTGTCAGATGAACCAGAAACCACATGTTTGCCGTTACGCGAAAACGCAACGCAGTTCACCTGGTGTGAATGACCCTCCATTGCCAGCTTTAACTTTCCGGTAGCCACATTCCAGATCCGCACTGACTTGTCAGCCGAACCAGATGCGATTCGTTTCCCATCAGGAGAGAAGGACACGCTGGTTACCTCACCCGAATGTCCCTTCAGCACACGCTCTATCTCCCCCGTGTTGGCATTCCATATCCGGATTGAGCTGTCTGTTGACCCAGACACAACGCGCGTTCCATCAGATGAGAATATCACTGACGTCACCAAATCTGTGCTGTGTTTCTGTGTCCCCGATTGAGCCTCTGATTCTCTGGTAGTCAGATCCCAAATCCGGACTGAGCTATCTGTAGCGCCAGAGACGATCCGTGTCCCGTCACGCGAGAATCCAACAGACAGCACGCCACTCGCATGTCCCGTGAGCACACGCTCTACCTTTCCCGTCCCCGCATGCCAGATCTGAACCGAGGACTCGATCAAGCCAGCCACGATGTGTGTCCCTTCAGGCGAGAAGGAAACAGACGTCACCAGACTCGAATGAGGTATTGTACGCTCTATCTCCCCGCTATTGGCATTCCAGATCTGGATTGAGGGGTCATAAGAGGCAGAGACCACACGTGACCCGTCAGGGGAGAAAGCGACGGACGATACGGAGGCTAAATGTCCCTTCAGTACGTGCTCCATTTTGCCCCTCGTGGCACCCCAGATGCGCACTGTCATATCATGGGACCCGGACACAACACGTGTACCATTGGGGGAGAAAGCCACAGAGGACACATAATCTGAATGCCCCTCCAGCGCCAGCTCTGTCTCCCTGGAACTCGCACTCCAGATGTTTATCAACTTCCACGACCCAGACACGATACGCGTCCCGTCGGAAGAGAAAGCCACAGAGCTAACGGGACGCGAATGACCGTTATATATGCCAAGCATCTCTCCTGTAGTTACGTCCCAGATATGTACTGATTTATCTCCCGAGCCAGATACAACCTGTGTGTCGTCAGGCGAAAACGCAACACACCACACCGTATCCAAATGCCCCTCCAGCATGCGCTCCATCTCGCCAGTAGCCGTATTCCAAATACGGACCGACCTGTCCTTAGACCCAGAAACCACTCGAAAACCGTCATTAGAAAACATGACAGAATTTACAGCTCCGCGGTGTCGCATAACATGCTCTGAAGCCAGCTCCCATGCATCTGCAAGGCCAACTAGGACTTGAGCTTGAGGTACGCTATGGAAGGATGTCGCATACTTCTGCCGTAATAGGGACCGTTTAGGAATCCAGGCAAAGGCCGAGCGATACGTGTTGAGGCAGTGACGGCTGATGGCCTCAAATCCCATCTGGAGACATCGACGAGCGTCATCAAACAGCAACGGATACTCATTGTATGTCATCGGGTATGTCTGTCAAAGTTCTCAGCTGGTACTCTTCTTCACACAGTGCACTCACCATTGTGGCTTTTTTGGCATTCCGGAGAGACTTGACGCCCGACTCCAGCTCGCCAATTGCACTCAGGCACTCGAACCAGTGCAACAGATGCCTATCGGCGAATTCAGAAAGACAGTCGAGTGTCATCGATGGCTCTTGAGGAGACAATGCTTCTAAAAGATGAAATGCCCAATGCACACACGAGTAGCGGAGGGCTGTCGAGATTATGTCCAGATCTTTGATTTCATGGGGGAGGGTTCCAAATCCATCCTCAGGCAAATTACAGATGTTACGTCGAAGGGATTTGTTCAAGAGTTGAAGGCACCTGATGGTGAGCAATTCGTGACCTCTTGTGTAATCTATGCTCTGCGCTTCGCAGCGGGCTGGATCCAAGATGAATTCGCGAAATGAAGCGTGAAAAATGTTGACGGGGTCATGGTTGTTAGACGGAATATGAATAACAGAACTAAATGGAGATAGAGCATCCCTGGCCTCCTCGTTGTCCAATAAGGAGGCAATGCCAGTCACGGAGAGCGGATGTTGGAGCAGGACTACAGCGGCAAGTACCTCGTGCCTCGCAGACTTTTCTCCCTCATTGAGACCATACTGGAATGCCTCTTGCATAATCAAATTGTAGAAACCGTCCAGGGATGGGAGGGGCAGCGCAGAACGTGTGATCTGCGTCAGCCGCTTCCTAGCACTCGCGCCCCTCTGGCCGATATATCGGATGGCAGTTGCAGCAAATATGAACAACCCATTTGACTTTTCAAGAAGATTCTCAATCTCGGGTTCAGTTGGCCAAACATAGCCAACCTGAGAATATCTACGATTTTTCGCGATCTCAGACAGTGACGATATAAGATACCTCCGAATATCTCGTTGTACATCACGTTTAACCACCTCGTGAAGAGTGAATTCTTTGGCCCGGCATGCAATATGACCACGAAAAGCAGCCACGATCCAGTCCTCTGGGCAACTTGTGATGAAGAACTTGAGGGGAATGCCCGCATCAACATTAAGGATGGTTTTGATCAAGGATCTTACTGTCCGTTGCTCCGTGGTGGACCATTCATCGAGACCGTCGATCACGATAACGTAACTACTGGCTTTTTTTCTCTTAATGGCGCGCTTCACGGGATTGATGATCAGAGAGTTGAACTGGTCATGCACAGAGTTGAGATTGGCCGCATCGGGGTTTCTCGCAAGAACATCGCATATCGTTGATCGGATATTAGAGTTCTGTCGAGCAAGCATGCTGGCGATCGTCGGGATAATAGTGGATGCCTCCCTCAACGCAGAGCGAGAGCAGAAGAAGCTCGCTCCAAGCTTCTCCTGCACTTCAAGACGTTGGCACAAGGTGTGAGCGATGGTGGTCTTTCCCGTTCCTAGGAACCCATTGAGCCAGCAGACAGGTGGAGCGGAAGGATCGTTTGCCCAAGTCTCGATGTCCGCCAAGATCTGCACGCGGGTGTCCTTCAAGCATCCGTGGGGTTCGTCGCCTTCAGCGCCATAGCGAGTATCATAAGAGGCGCGTTCTGCAGGTTTGAGCAGCGCCAAAGGATCGTGCTGAGGGGCTAAAAGATGTGAGGACGAAGATGAAGGCTGAAGGAATGGATCACCACACGTACTGTGGTTAACCGATATTTTCACGCCTTCATTTGCACCTGCAACGGAATATGTATGTTCAGCTCTGCGAAGTTTGGCTTATGGCTCAACAAGCACGCTCACGTATGTTGACATGCCTCCAGTCAAAGGTTATCCCCCTGGACGAAGATAGACCATTAGAATGAGACCTTGTTAATTTATTTCTACTTTGAAGCTGCCCCATGTGTCGAAAGGAGGAACAATGCGTCGCAACTGTGTGTGAGAGTGCTGGTCAGGTCCGCAGGTAGTGGCGATGCCAGCGCCAGAACGCCAGAAGCCAAGAGGCTAGCGAATAGAAAAATGTTGATTATGTGCTTACCACATTTGCTGTGAGTTTTTCAACGCCGTCTTTCCGTTCTTACGATTTTGCCTCCATTCTTAGGGTAGCCTATTTTATTTAATTTGAAGAGCCTTATAATAATATATTCCGCTTGAATTGCATCTAGTGCACACTCAAGTTCACAAAATAAAATCATGTGTTTTTTTGAGCAGCAAGTGGCGTTCCGTTTCTGAGCCGTTTCTGAGGCGTGCTAATAGCACAAGATGTTGAGCTACTGTGATATTATGGGGTAATCGTTGCTCACATGAGAGTCCCACAAAGCATGAATAGTATTACCCCAAAGAACCAGTAAAACGTTTGAACAAACAGGTGAGCTCTGTAGTATCATGGACGATTGATTACTTTGCCGAGAAGAGACGTGTCCTTCCAGAGAATAGGCTTTATAATGGAACGGACTATGATAGCAACTCATCGTTGCGGCGCTGTCTGAAGAGTATAAATAGCATATGCAGTTACGTGCTCAACCTCTCTGAACACTCCAGTCGTCCGACAGTCACCATCTGTAATTAACCCAGAATGCACCACACGTCGTTCAGTCTGCTCCATGTTATACCTCAGATCTATCTGGCCTGTCATATGAATCATCTTCGAACCATGACATGGTAAGAATTCCATCTGGCAACAGTGTAATAACTCCTTGTATTGTCTACTCTCCGGTCAAAAGACAAGGGGGGGAAGGAAATACAAGGGATAAATAGAAAACAATGAACAAGAGAGCTAGGTATGTGGTGGTCCCTTGAGATGCCTACCTCAAGGGCAGAACCTTGGCAATGGAATCATGGGAATTTGGGATTGTGGAAATTGTGGTTCTAGAGAGGAATCACAGAAAGGTGGTCAGGGAACTGTTCCTGATATTACAATGGGAGAACTCCCAGAAAAGGTGCAGACAATGGGGGGGATGGGTCATAACAGACTTAGTTTTCCCCCATACTTGCATTCTCCACTTCTCTAAAATTAGAGACAGGTGATTGAGGAGGGCATAAACATAAGTTGAAGCCAAGTCCCTCTGACTGTGAATGTGCAGCACCAACTATCACATAGTCCCTGTTGCAATTCAACTGCCTGCCCTTAAGCATGGGTGCTTCATCATCTGCCCATCTATCCATCTATCCATCTGCCTCCATCCCCTACCCACCTTGTGGCACTCTGACCATCCAATCTCTGACCCCTTTCAATAGCTAACCCTCCCATGGGTCCTGATGGAAATTCATCAAAATAAGTGTCTGAACCCTGGAATTATCATGGGGACAGAGACCTGAATAAAATACTACTCAATGCCCAGTCAATTAATGAATTGTAGTGGGTGAGCCAGTTGTGTCTAAGGACTGCCAAGTAACTAGAATCTAGCAGAGTTACAAAAAATGTTTTGAACTGTTGCTTCCATTGTGGAAAGCAAATTGGAAGTTTGGTGGCTTTGTATATTATGGAATTAGAGGATCTTTTGTTGAGGAATAGGGAATGCTCCCTATTATTTTTAATCATTTTTTCGAGCCGAATCAGCCTGCAGAATCCAAACCTCTCCTCAAGAAAATTTCCACTTAAATCAGCCATATCTTGGCAACAAAAAATATTATAATGTTTTTGGCTGGCCAATTAAGAGTGAATTACCTCCAGTAATTAACTCTTAATTATCAAGGAGATTGAGCCTATGGATAATCCTAAAAACATCAATATTTTTGCCAATCAATGTGTGGACCCACAATGTACAACAACTATGGAGCCATTACCTAAATCTACGAAAGTTGCTCCAAACTCCGGGGTCAGGTTCTCAGTCCACAATGTACAACAAATTCCTGGACTTATATAATAATAATTACATGAACGGTCAGTCCAGAAGCATGACTTACATAATATTAATATTTCATGACATGACCAGTCACAGAGTACCAGTTGTGACGGGTTACGTGTGGTGTCCGGCTCCTCTGACTGCTCGGTGCGTATCTGTAATGCTACTAACGGGGCCGCAGAGCATAGACTGGACCTTTCGAGTCTTGTGATCTCCGTTTCCTTCTCGCCTGAAGGGACCCGAATTGTGGCTGGTTTATTCGACTGCTCGATCCAGATCTGGCATGCGAGGACGGGAGAGAGAGAGCATGTGCTGAAGGGACATGCAGGTGCCGTGATGTCTGTTGGATTCTCGGGTGACAGAACACGCATCGTCTCTGGCGCCAAAGATAGTTCGGTCAGGATTTGGAATCTGACTACCTCAGAATCGGAGTCTGAACCAGAAACACAGAGCCACAGTGTTTTGGGTGTGGTTCAGGACAGTTCGGTGATTTCAGTGAGATTTTCATCTGACGGAACGCGGGTTGTCTCTGGGTCAGTGGACGGCTCGATCCAGATATGGAATGCCAACACGGGGGAGATAGAGCATGTGCTGAAGGGAAATTCGGGTGCGGTAATCAGCGTGTCCTTCTCTCCTGATGGGAAACAAATCGCGTCTGGCTCAGGTGACGGGTCAGTGCGGACATGGACTGTGGCTACCGGAAAGTTAAAGTGGGAAATGAAGGGTCATTCATGCCAGGTGGACTGTGTTTTGTTTTCACCTGATGACAAACATGTGGTATCTGG
Source organism: Chroogomphus rutilus (assembly GCA_003314275.1). Taxonomy (NCBI): domain Eukaryota; kingdom Fungi; phylum Basidiomycota; class Agaricomycetes; order Boletales; family Gomphidiaceae; genus Chroogomphus; species Chroogomphus rutilus. The sequence continues at coordinate 1,910 of QLPI01003440.1, read as the reverse complement.
TTCAACCGACAAGTCCGTCCGAATATGGAATGCCAGGACAGGGAAGATTGAGCACATACTCAAGGGACATTCTGATGCCGTGAAATGTGTCTCTGCCAATGGAGCACATGTTGTGTCTGGCTCGCGCGACAAATCGATCAGGATATGGAGTGCCACTACTGGGAGTTCAGAGCATGTACTTAGGGGACATTCCAGACGAGTGACATCTGTTGCCATATCCCCTGATGGAACGCATGTCGTCTCTGGCTCATTGGACAACACAATTCGTATCTGGAACATCATCACTGGTGAAAAATTGACTGCATGTTCAACATTCACTTCCATCACATTGCCAGACGAAAGCCGAGTCACCCATATCTTCCCAAGCACATTTCAACTCGTGCCTTCAAAGGAGCATCAGGTGTCTCTATCTTGGGATAAGGACTGGATTCTTACCTACCCTCCACTTGAGCCTTGTTCATTTCCCCCAGAATTTCGCGGCTTCTATACACATGCGTTCTCTACCTCCAAAGCATGCTTTGGATATCATTCAGGCCGTTTTGTTATTGTAGATCTTAATCCTGCAACCTCCTCTCAACTTAGTTTGTAAATATTTATAATACTGAATAAAAATCAAATGAAAAACTCACTCAAAATTTGTCTCTTAAGCATGAATGGGACCTAATCATAGTTTTTCATTCTAAAAATCTGACTAATTTACCTATTTCAAAAGACAGAGGGCTGAAGTACTTAGCCTGCTTGCTCATGGTTCAAGTTGAGTAAGTAGCTGAGAGTCTGCCTACCTGGCTGGAATAGGATATATGTGCTATTCCAAAAGAATAGCATCTGGAAGTCAGCCATGTCTGAGTCAAAGAGGACATACCATTTGGAACTGGACTTCTGTTGTGACTATCAGTTCCGCTGCTTGATAGCTGTGTCCGAGAAACCTGGTTCTCAGAAGCGGTGTAACCTTCTTCGGCTGATTGTTCCTGGGGACGATAGAACGTCTTTCATCACTCCTTCCATCCCGTTTTGGAAGCTGAGAGTACCACGGAGCTCCGAGTCTATGCTTCATCGTATATCCGTCCTCTGCAGGTAAACTTTTTTTTCCAAATAATTCAATTTCTTGGGGGTGCAACCACTCAATAGGGGCTTTTGACAATGAATCCAAGATGCTTTAATGATCTCTTTGACGCCTTCGATGAATGCTCCTCACAGTGGATCGCAGAGATTGTTTAAGACACTCACTGGCAGCATAGCCCACACTTTTCCAACCAAAGGGCCATCCCCCGTACCTTGTACCATCCCCCCTCAATTACCCTCACTCAGCATCTCCAGCCCCGACACTCACGCGCCGCAACATGCGCGTATCGGATTCACGTTGCATATATACGCACGCGCGTACATCTCCACTCGCGTCTATTCCAAACGCGTCACCAGTGACACGCGTCACTGATGATGCGATGCACGCGCCTTTGAGTAGGGCCGTGCATAGACAGATCTACTATATAACAAACATGTATTTATTACAAAAATTTAATCACAAAAATCCCACTTTTCCTCCCCATATCTGTCCTATATTTAGAACCAGTAAATTATAGTCAACATTAACCAAGACACACCCCTCTCACATTCTTATGCAGATTGGGGTTTTATAGTATTTGAGCAGTGGTTATCATTGTGATGGACAGTGCAGCCTAGAGAACAGCAGCCGTAATGATGCAATATGTCAAGAAGAGCCTAACCCTTGTTTTGCCAGGCTGAGCGATGCCCTAGACACTGCTAAAGACACCATGGAGACTAGTGATTGGCATGGGTAACCCCCGGGTATTTTGGGCCTACCCGTACCCATACCCGAGAATACCCATACCCGTTTCTGGGTATGGGTACCCGCGGGTTTAATGGGTATTGCTTTTACCCGTGACCTATAA
>QLPI01003436.1:0-19857 GCA_003314275.1 Chroogomphus rutilus | reverse complement strand
TTCGGTACTTCTTTCAATGCCACTTCTGATGTCCCTGCAAGGTTTAGAAGTTCCGGAAGTAGCTCCAACTTTTCTTCCGTACTCATGGTTCGGATATCAAAGGACAACGGGCAGTCTCGTGCATAGTGTCCAGGTTTTTGGCATCGGTGACAAACTCCTAGGGTGGAACCTTTTGCTCAGGTCCAGTCTACTTCCATCGGGGTCGGAGCTTCTTTTGGTGCATTCAATGGTGGCATGGGAGTTCATTGGGGTGTTTCTGGGAAACGAGGGGATAATGCTGGCATCCTCGGAACTCCGGGCACTAATCTGGGAGGCACGCCGTGTGATCGGGCAGAGGTCCGAAGTTGGCTATGATGAGCCTCCGTGAATGCTTCGTTGGCCTCTTAGTCCCATGCAACCCTTCGTGCCGCCTCATACCATCCCTCAGGGTCGTCAAAGCTTGGAGTTCCACTCCCCAGGAGTGCAACCTTTGTCTGTATTCCTAGTTCGAGGCCTCGGTAGAACTTTATTACGATCATCTTATCATTGTGGTATTCTGCAAGATCCACCAGCTCTGCGAACCAGTCAATGTATTCTTCTACAGAGTCTTTGCCTTAGTACCAGCCTGTCCCTTCTAGTCGTGTGAGGGCAGAGAGTTGTTCATTCTTCGGGCAGAAATTTCATACAAAGTCTGACTCGAAGGCTCTCCAGTCCAAGTAGTGTGGATGTCCAGTCCTCTCACTTCGGAGTATTTTGTTTGCAAAGTGGGCCGCTCTGTTGGACTTGAAGTAGGAGAGAGCCCAGTGTATCCGAGACTGGCTGTTAGGAAACTGATCTCCACAGATTATGAAGTAAATGTTACAGGAGTTGAGGAAGGCTCTCCCTTTCTCTCTATCTCCATCAAAGTCGGATGGGGATGGGGGCCTGACTCTGGAGTTTCCTTGCAAGACCGCGGTACTCCGAGTATCTGAAAAACGTGCACTCGGAGTTGGGTCATCTTCTAAATTTTCGGGGTTTAACCCCTGGTGTACTGGGTCATTTAGTTTGGCCATGATTGCCCTAAGGGCTTTGTTTATTGTGGCATTTGCCATTCGGTTTTCCACCAGCTCTTGCTCTAGCCTTTGCAATCGTTCCTTGGTGTTCATGTCAAAGGTGAGACTAGTGGGGATACCTGTGGCTATAACTATAGAGGAGGGGGAGTCCAGTGTCAGGTACATGTAGGAGTTGGTACTCTCCGAGTCACTTCGGTTGAAACCACCTATGACTGTATTGCAGCGCGGCTCCCGGTCCTTATTGGAGAGACTTTCCTGCTGTAAGGGCAACCCTCTTACAGCCCCAAGGTATATCTCAGAGGCAAGCTAAGCAGGGGGAATCCAAAGGTTTTAATTATTTACTACTACCTAAATACATGTGGAGTCCTCACCTAAGCAGGGGGAATCCAAAGAGAAAAGTCTAAGGATCCTGCTGCTGGTGAACCCCTTTTATACCCTTTATGTGGGTGGTCTGTGCACTAGCTTACAAATCAATACATTGGAGTTTGTAGAGCCAACTTCCTGGTACTAAGTCCGAGGCTCGGACGTTCACTCCAGGTTTCTAGTCATCATGCTTCAAGATTGTTCCTGTCTCCACTCGGTGGTTTCTGGGTGTCTTAGCCTCGGAGTTGATCGGAGTTTGAAATGGTACTTTGGACTTGGATCAGGCTTTGGAGAAGGTTGTCCCCTGACAGGTTGGCAATACCAGGTCACAACTCGCTCACCTGGTATAATCCATTGATTAACAGGGTATTGGGCAGTACTACATTCCGTCATGCCATTAACATTTTTAGGTGCGTCCCAATGGCCTCGGTCCAGTCAGCACTTGCCACTGCTCCAAAAGCCTCACCCAGGATCCTGTTCTGTCGCTGGAAGCTCTGCCAACAGCCCTAGTCAATGCAACTGCCTCGTGCATGCTTGTATACCAGAACAGCTGGCAAGTTTTTGGCCAGGACCTCTCGGTCAGCAGTGCCACTCGGCACGTTTGGCCAAGGTCTCTTCCATCCATCCCCATCCATTCTTGTTCATTTACTCCATATATGCGCATCATATGCTCTTACGACTCTTCTCTGTTCTTCTCAGCTAGAGGCCAACACCTTCAGTAGATGGTCGGATGTCTACTTAAAAGGGGGGGGTGGCGACTAGCTAGATATCCTTCGAACTATGCAATCTCCCCTCCCAAAGACATCCCCCTCCCGAAAAAACCCCTCCATTCACCCATCTCTACTCTCTGTCCCATACTTCACTTCCTCCATTTCCTCAGTCCTACCCCTACATCATCCCAAATCCCCTCCACAATCATCCTGAAACTCCACTCACGACCTTATGACTACTCTTACTCCCAAATACACCCCCTCATTCCACCATCAACCTCTCTTTCCTTCCATCTGTTCATTATGACTGGATCTGCCGAACACTCCGGCATGATCACTTGCCTTTTCTTACTCTTTTCAGTCTAAATATATATATATATATTTTTCTTTTAGTCTATTTCAACATTCTCAGTGTCCCAATCATCCTCATCTCCCCTCTGCTTCCCCTTCCCTTTATCCTTCCCTCCTCCCGACTCTCCCAGATCTCCCGGACCTCCTGAACTGTCAAGTCCACGATACTATGCTCTCATTCACTCGGCAGTACTGACCAACCGACCCTTACCCATATCATCCCTCACCAGTACGCGGTCTTGGCTTGGTACATTCGGTTCATCATTTGGTTCATTATCCCTATCCCACCCTCCTATTCTTTATTATTCTTTTATTCCCTGTCCTTCCCCTTGCCCATTTACCCTCGGGACACTCACTATTCGTTGTCACTCAGTAGTGGCCCTATTGTTTTATGTTCGGCCACTTTCTATTGTTCTATTCTCACTCACTCTTTTGTTCTCGATCATATTTTCATTGTTCTATTCTCGTCCACATTCCTTGTTCTATTCTTGATCATTGTAGACAATACCTCCACATGATTCTTCATACCTTATTGTTCTCCATTCCTTGTGCCACCCTGTTCCACATCTCACTTCTTAACCTATATAAGTAGTGAATGTATGTAGATGGTTCTTCATTCTGGAAATCAACTAGGTTTATGCCTTCTTGTCCTCCCTTCTCCTGTCTAAAGTCCTTTACTCGGGCCAACACTCTCGGCACTCTCCCGGGTATCTCTTCTGTCCCAAATCAGTGGCATGCACAGAAAGTAAGGCGCAATGCATGAGTACATTGAAGCCAAGCCACTATGACCGGCCTGCAGGACTTGGCTGCTTCCTGCCAACATTGTGAAGTTGGCACTATTGCAATAGCGCTCGGCCCATGCATCGTCAGCACTTCCAAAGCCTGACACGAACGCCCCTCCAGGATAAGAAACACCACATTCTCTATCCGATGGATCCATCTGAGAAGTTCCTCTAATAGCTCCTCTGTCCCCCTCTTTTCCGATGCCCCGGCCTGTGGTACTCCTACAGGAGCCCCCCCCACTCGGCTGCATGACACAGGCCCACCTTGGCCTCTTTTTCGTTGGTTTCTCCACCTCCTCATCACCTTCCTCACTCTCCAGCTCCATCTCCCCTTCATCCTCATTCCGAATGACCAGGCAGCTCTTAGCCTGGGACACCCATGGTGCAGCCAAACTGCACCCGACTCTGTGGGATCGGCATGTTCCGCAGGCAGCCCCTATGGATTTCACTTCACAGTCATCCTCCCGCCTCTTACACTGCTTGCAAGGCAGATGGAGTGACGGCGACCACTCCCAGGTCGGCTTGTTCTTGCACTGATCAAATAAGTCAATGACAAAATCTATGAACAAACCACTACCACTCACCTGGGCTCCTCTTCCACGTCCTCTCTTACTCGGCCTTTTACTAGGCCCCACTTCCACACTCCTACCCCTCTTCCGCTCTGGGACCTTTGGGACTCCCGAGGTTCCAGAGACCCCCATATTTGTCCATTTGGCCGATTCAGCCTGTTAATTGTCGGCCTCTTGGTGTTATGGCCCATGCCCCCAATAAACCCCCATTAACTCCCACAATCACTCGCACCGATTCCAGGACCTTTCCGACCTTTTAAAGCCTGAACAACTGCTTTCCACGAATTTCGTTGTATCAACCCGAAGTTCCATAAACCCAAGCCTCCGAGATTCCGAGAACAAGGTTCCGCTCTTTTGATAAACGATGCGCAGGATCATCATGTACCTCACTCCCTTGTTCTTCGTTCTGTATTGCCCCTTGTACTCTCATCCCCCCCTTGTCTTTACTCGGCACAAGATAGTACAAAGACTAGATACATGTATATAAGTCACCAGTCGACTAGACTATTCGCCAGTATGAATATCGACTTAATTCTGCATTGTAGTTTCTGATTCAGTTCCGGTAAACTTTCCAACTTTCCAAAATTAGGGACAGATGATCGAGGAGGGCGCAACACATAAGTTGAAGCCAAGTCCCTGTGACCTTGAACTACTCGTACCACCCTATACCGTGAACAGTCCTAAGACCCCCGGCACTTCCCGTCTCTCCGTCTCCATTCCGATTCCAATCCTGAACCCGTGATTTTAGTCCCTCCACCTCCAGAGTACGAACTTCCTTCGGAAATCATTTGGAACCCTCCGGAAACCCTTCCGGAAGCCTCTAGCTAAGCGCCAACACATGGATTTAACACTTGGCCATTTTCCACCTTGTCTGCGGTCATTTGATTTTCTGCTACCAGTTTCGTGGTAGCAGCCATTTCGACCAGTCCCAGGGATACTGCCCCTACCAAAATGTCCTCCTCATCCACCCCCTCTGTACCCAGCAGCCTTTTGCATTGCCCGCTCTGCCTTTTCCTTCTCCTCCCAAATACGATGACAGATGATCTGTCCCTTTTCGAACCCCACTCATTGTTATTGGTTTTGGCATCCATTGCTTCTGATTCTTCCACTTTGATGGGATGGGGTGATGTGGTTGGCTGATGGGAAACCTAGGGACTTCCCAAACAATCTGTAACACCACATTTAGGTGTCCCGAACCCTAATTTCAATCTCCGACCTGCCGGCTTCATGGGTTCAGCTGCTAAGGGGGGGATACTGTCAAGTACACGTACCGAGACCCCAGTAATTCAGCAGTGCTGACTGAGCAGTCATCCTATGTCCACGTACAAGTGTCCATGCCACATGCTCATCACTTGGTATGCCAGTTTTGGCTTGGCACATCATTCCTTATCCATTACCCCTTACATACTCTACGCCACTCACCATCCATTAAACCCACCACACCTACTCCTCATTCCTGGATCCGCCTCACCTTGGGACTTCCTGTCCTTGTTTTATCCTCGGTCGCAACTATTGTTTTATAGTCGGGCCCTCCCTATTGTCCTATTCCTGGCCACATTCCTATTATTCTATCTTTTATTGTTCTATTTCTGTTTGCATCCCTTCATTCTAATTTTACTCGTTGTGGACAATACCCACATGCTCTGCATACCTTATTGTCCCACATTCCTTATTCCACATGTCGCTTCTTAAACCTATATAAGTAGGGCATGCAGTACATATTTCCTCATTCTAGGTATCGACTAGGCTTAGGCCCTTCTACCTTCTCCTCCTCTGTTAAGTCCTCTACTCAGGCCAGCATCATCGGCATCCTCCCGAGTATCCTGTCTGTTGCAAATCAGTGGCACGCACAGAGAGTAGGGCACAACGCACGAGTACGTTGAAGCCAAAGCCACTACTTCCAGCCTGTAGGACATGGCCGTTCCTGTCTGACATCTCAGCATTCCTGAAGCTTGACACCTGGCCTCCTCCTGGCCCTCTCGCATTTTCGGGACCTCCCAAACACCCCTCCACCATGAGAAACAGTGCGTTCTCTATCTGATGGGTACTTCTGAGAAGCTCCTCTAACAGCTCCACCATTCCCCTCCTGACTGACAGCTTGGCCTGTGGCACTTCTATGCCAGGAGTCCCCCCGCTTGGCTGCATGGTACAAGCCCACCTTGGCTTCTTCACTGGTGGTTCCTCCACCTCTACATCAGCTTCCTCACTCTCCAGTTCCATCTCCCCTTCACCCTCATCCTCATCCTGAATAACTGGGCAGCTCTTAGCCCAGGACACCCTTGGTGCAGCCAGGCTGCACCCAACTCTGCAGGATCCGCACATTCCGCAGGCAGCCCCTATGGATCGCACTATGCATTCAAACTCCTGTTCCTCGCACTTCTCGCAAGGTGGATGTAGTGATGGCAACTACTCCCAGGTCGGCTTGTTCTTGTGCTATTAAAACAAGTCAATAATAAAACATATGAACAACCTACTACCACTCACCTGGGCCCCTCTTGGCCTCTCACTCTTTCCCATCCTCTTGCACTCGGCCTTTTACTGGGCCCCACCTCCACACTCCTACCCCTCTTCCGTGCTGGAACCTTTGGGACTCCCAAGGTTCTGGGGACCCTCATTTCTGACCGTTTGGCTGTTTCGGCCTGTTGATTTTCAGCCTCTTGGCCATCGTCTGTTTTATCCGTAGTTGTCAGATTTCCAGCTACCCGTTTAGCAGTACCTACATTCTTTATCATTCCCGGGGCTACTGCCCCTACCAAAATGTCCTCCTCATCTGCCCCCTCCATACCCATGGTGGCCTCTTGCATTGCCCGCTCCACCTTTTCTTTCTCCTCCCAATCATGCTGACAGATGATCCATCTCTTTTTGAACCCCCACTCGTTGTTATCAGTTTTGGCACCCATTTCTTCCGATTCTTCGATTTTGATGGGATGGGGTGACACGGTTGGCTGATGGGAAACCTAGGGACTTCCCAAACAATCTGCGATGCCACATTTAGGCATCCCAAACCCTAATTTCAATCTCCGACCTGCTGGCTTCATGGGTTCAGCTGCTAAGGGGGGGATACTGTTAAGTACATGTACCAAGATCCTGGTAATTCGGCAGTGCCGACTAAGCAGTCATCCTACATCCACGTACAAGTATCCACACCACATGCAAGTCACTTGGTACGCTGGTCTTGGCTTGGCACATTCACCACCCACATTCCTTGTCCTTACCCCTCACATACTCTATGCCATTCACCATCTATTAATCCTACTATGCCTACTCCTTATTCCTCAATCCGCCTCACCTTGGGACTTCCTGTCCTTGTTTTATCCTCGGCTGCAACCATTGTTTTATAGTCGGGCACTCCCTATTGTCCTATCGTTGGCCACATTCCTATTATTCTAGTTTCCATTGTCCTATCCCTGTTTACATTTCTTCATTCTAATTTTACTCGTTGTGGACAATACCCACATGCTCTGCATACCTTATTGTCCCACATTCCTTATTCTACATGTTGCTTCTTAAACCTATATAAGTAGGGCATGCATGTACATATTTCCTCATTCTGGGTATTGACTAGGCTTAGGCCCCTTGTCCTCTCCTTTCTCTGTAAAGTCCTCTACTTGGGCCAGCACTTTGGCACCCCCTGAGTACTTGCTCTGTCCCAAATTGGTGGCATGCACGGCAAGTAGGGCACAATACACGAGTATGTTGAAGCTAAAGCCACTACTTCTGGCCTGCAGGACTTGGCCATTACCCGTCCACAACTTCAGCATTACCGAAGCTCGACAGCTTGACAGAATTCCTGAAGCCTGACAAGAACCTAGGATGCAAATTAAGTCGATATTCATACTGGAAAATAGTCCAGTAGACTGGGGGTTATATACATGTACATAGCTACTCCTTGTATTATCTACTGTCTGGATAAAGACAAGGGGAGGAGGGAATACAAGGGGTCAATAGAAAAGAAAGAACAAGGGAGTGAGGTACATGTTAATCTTGTGAGGTGCTTATCGTGAGAGCGGAACCTTGGTTATGGAATCACAAGGGGTTGGCATTGCGGAACTTTGGATTGTTGCAACAGAGTTGCAAGAGGGAGGTTAAGGGCCCTGTTCCAGATTTACAGTTGGAAAACTCCTGGAAAGGGTGTGGGTGGTTGCAGATACTAAAATGGGATTATTAAGGGGCACAAGCTATAACATAATCCGAGAACCATGACAAAACTTTGGTGTGAAGAGAGCCTAGTCAAGTTCTCTAACAAGATAATAGCAAGTTAATGCCTGTCTGGGTTGATGTCCAAAAAGAATTGTTTAGAGGGGGCCTTGGCAGGTACCTTGTCAATTACATGTAGGAGTAATAGTTTATGTGTGTGAACTATTATTCTACCCTTGCCTAGTATTATTTCCACAGATGTTCTATAAATCTGATTTAGTTCTTTTACTATGTTTTTGCATACCTTTATGTTTTAACCGAGAAACCTTCCACTTCGGTAGAAGGGTTTGAGAGTTACTCTTTGGAATAAACCTCTGTCAACAAGTCTTCAGACCTGTTGATTTGGCACTGGTCTTTGGACCAACATACCTAAGAGTGTTTGCTGTACTAGATAATCTGGCAGATTATCTGTGATAGTAAGATTGATTGCTAAGTTTCTTTTATGCTACAGAACTAGTTGTTGGAGGTGGTGACATGGTGGTGTGACAAACCATGTCACCCTGGTATTGTTTCCACAAATGATTATTTGCTACTTATAGTTTTTGCACAGTCGCAAAAACCGTTCTTCTTTGTTTCCTTGTTATAGATAGTTTATTGTTATAAAATAGTATATAAGTAGCTATGTCGACTACCATTTTTCCTCAGTTGTTTGACACACAAACACTGAGATATTTGCACTAGTCTATTTAATCTAACAGGTTATTGGGCTCTGCCGCTCCCTACTTCAAATAGCACTCACCCTGATATCCACTGCATTCACCACCACCAACCTCCTCCCCTCCTCAGTCCCAAAGCTCATGCCACCTGGCTTGAACTGGACCACATTTGCCATGCGTTTCCAGGATGCCATTGAGGCAAAAGGCTTATAGGGATATTTTGACAGTACAGCTACTTGTCCCATTCTCAGCACACCTCCTAATCCTGATGAGGAACTTGCACTTACCCAGTGGATTAAGGAGGACTGTTCTGCAAAGGCCCCCTCACGCATTGTATCCCTGACTTGACCCTGATCCAAATTCATGGGAAGATGTCCCTGAAAGACCGGTGGGACCTCATCACAAAAGAGTCCTCTTCAAAGGGTGCTTTCACACAAGCAGACTTGCACACCCAATTCATGGAGTCCAAGTGCCCTGACAAAGGAAATGTGCATGAATTCCTGGATGAGTTACATTTAAAGAAGGAGGAGCTGGCCACCTACAGTGTTGTCATTGATGAAAAAACCTACCGTTCTACCATCATCAAATCTTCTTCTGCCTCACCTCTCTGCCTTTGCTTCAAACCTGCTTGCCAGTGCGAGATTGTAAAGCTCCACAAAAACTATCGACCCCGATGAGCTGATCTCACTGGTTTCCGAAGAATACGAGTGTCATGTAGTACAGAGATTGTGCTATACTGGTGGCAACATGTCAAAAGGAAATGACAAAGATGAAGCAATGTCTGTCTTACCTAAATGGACAAGCAAATGCCCTGAACGAATGCCATGTGGTACATGCTAGAACTGCGGTGACAAAGGACGCTATAAAGACAAGTGTCCCAAACCTGCCAAGATGTCAGCAAACAAAAGTGGATCCCAGAACAATAGTGGCACTGCAAACATTGCTGTTGCATCTGACCTTGAATCTGATATGGCCTTCATGGTAGACAAACTATTTGATTCAGACTTGGACACTGAAAGTACTGGAGATTGTGAAAGAGACTGGTTTTCTGAAGTCAGCGATGATCAAGACAGTGAATAGAGATGGAGCAGTCACCTGAAACTGATGAGAGCGATGGTTTTTCGCTTGCCAGTGGTAACTGAACCACCTTGATGCTGATCTGAATGATGCACATGCAGTATGCATCAAAATCAAAGAAACCCTGGGAAGCTCATCTTGCATTGAGGTCTATGACTCAGGGTGCACTATGCATGACTCAGGGTGCACTATGCATATCACTCCTTACTGGGACGCAGTTCAAAACTATGTCAAGATAACTCCAAGATTGTTCCAAGCTGCAAATAAGCAAAGCATTAGAGCAGTTGGAATGGGTGAAATGACAATTGACATATAAAATAATATTGATGTCTCCAAACTAAGGCTCACAGAAGTCCTATACTCACCTGAAGTCAGCTACACCCTTGTATCGGTTAGATGGCTTGATGATGCAGGGTTCAATATGACTTTTGCTGATGGCAAATGCACCATATGTGAGCGGAATGGCAAGTTGGTTGGCACAATCCCCAAATCAGGATGTGGCCTCTACAGAGTCTTGCATGAGTCTGAGATCGCAAACATAGCTACAGATATACTGACCTTGGATCAATTCTACCATTGGATGGGCCATATCTCACCTGAAACAGCTATGGTGCACGTCACTTAGTCATCGCAATTGTGACAGAGGCCAAATTGGGGAGGCGACCTCAGATCCGGCGCTTTTCAAGGGAAGAGGGGGGTACCCGGTACCGAGTGAGTTGGATGTACATAGGTCCAAATATATGTCAAATAAACAGAGCCACTTGATTGGAGGATACTGAGAGAAGTGAACATATTCTACATCTGACCCCATCCGCTCTGCCAAAATGCTCGGTAGACCAACAAATGCCGCACGGACCAGAAAGGAGAACCTTGCCAGAGCACGAAAAATACACCAGGAGGCAAGACGAGCTCCTCCACAGTCAAATTCTTCCAACAGAGAGACCCCTAAAGATGGAGAAGCTGAGGCCGAGAGTTCTGGGGACAACATTGTGTGTACGGAGTGGAAGGGCGGCATCTTGCATTGTTTGTCTTCTTCTGATGAACCAATAAGCATCTCTGATGATGACAGTGAAGAGGAGGAACTTGAAGAGTTGTCGGCCAGTGAGCTGGAGGATGTGCAGAAATGCCTGAAGACACTGGAGTCCACTTTGCAGCCCAAACCGGATGCATACTCAGTGATCATGTGCAAAAAGACTGGGAAGGAGTGGAAGAAGGCAGAGTCCCATCGCTCACTTGGCTACAATGGACAATTGATCCGATCGAACAAATGGCATGAACAATCTGCGAGGATGAAAGCAAAGGGGGATGCAGAGCTTAGGAATAGGTGGGTAGGGTCTTGACTGAAATGAAGCGGCAATGAGTACTTACGCATTCACAGCAAGAGCGCATCCTTCATGTGGGGTTTTCTGTGCCCAAAAACAAAGCCAGTTGTTGTGCCAGGGGTCACCAAGGATGGCACACTTCCACTGGCCGAGAAACCCCATACTGCTGTTGGAGTGGACCCTGCACCAGACATCTCGAGGGGGGCCACATTGCAGGACCATGAGACATTTACTGGGTATGCATCAGATCAATCAGAAGACGATACAGATGATGCAGCCGATGCAGACAATGAGGATGAACCTGATAATGAGGGTGAACCTGCTGATAGCAGTGAATGTGGAACTACCGCATTGAGGCACACTGCCATAGATCCGGCGAAGGCCACAAAGTGCAGGGATGCCGCACCGCTGGCAATGAGGAATCACAGTCACAACAAAGGGCCGCTAAACGTCAAGCCAATGAAAGACAAATGGCCATACACCGCGGTGATCGAGACTGTCGAGCAACCGCTGCATGCCGCATTGAAACAAACAACGCACAAGATGTCACATGCCGTTGAACGCAATCCATTGCATGCTACAAGGAACAGGTCCCCAGTCGAGTTAGCCAAAAGCGAACACCACATGAGAATGATCAAACTTACAGTAACGGGGCAAGGGGCTGCCACCGACATATCGTGACACATCGCGTGCAGCGGACAGGGATGAGGGGCCACCACAGACATATTGTGAAGTGTCATGCGCAGCAGACGGAGACAAGGGGCCGCCACAGAGGTATCGTGACACATTGCGTGCAGCAGACGGGGATGAGGGGCCGCCACAGATGTATCGCGAAACATCGCACGCAGCGGACAGGGACAAGGGGCCACCACAGAGGTATCGCAACATATCGCGTGCAGTGGACGGGGATGAGGGGCTGCCACAGACATATCGCGAAACATCGTGTGTAGCAGATGGGGATGAGGGGCTGCCACAGATGTATCGTGAAACATCGCATGCAGCAGATGGGGATGAGGGGCCGCCACAGACGTATCACAAAACATCGTGTGCAGCGGACGGGGATGAGGGGCCACCACAGACATATCGTGAAACATCGTGTACAGTGGACAGGGACAAGGGGCCGCCACAGATGTATCGCGACACATCGTGCACAGCGGACGGGGATTCAGTCGATAAGTCTGGCATGATGTTGTGAAAATGTCACTGTGCTGCTGCGGAAACCTTTGTTCCTCCCCTGAAGTGACAAAAGAGGGACACCCCAATCCACATCCAGTGTAATAGGGAGAAGAACCTCATACAGCAGACAAGACATGAGACAATAACAGCCCTCAAGAAACAAATTAACTCTAATCAGGGTGGTTTTGATAGTGGGTGAAATGGATTACAGGCCCGCCAAGCTCGGGCCATTCATAGTTACCTCTACATGCTTGCACGGAAAAACCACCACAAAGTCGAGGCATCTGAGTGGGCTGCTGAAGCCCATGGGTTTGCTGCACATTGGGGAGGAAGGCAGGTCCGATTGTGGGCAAAGGCATGGATCCTGGATCGGAAACTCCCTGACTCATGTTGTGGAAAGCACACCAAGCTATTTACATTACTTGAGGACCCCAACATCTGTACTGAATTGCGCTCATATGTTCGATCAAACAAGTGGGCTGTTGATCCTGCAAAGCTTGCCAATTTCAGCGCAAAGAACATGCTCCCAAAAGCTGCAGAAACATACAGAAAAAACCTTGTAATGATAGAAGCCCCAGTAGGGTTAAAGTGATATCTTGAGCTTGAACTTTTCCCTCGGATCCACATGAAGGTCATTTGGGGTGTTAGCCTCAGCACTGCTTGCCGCTGGCTTCACCGTGAAGGCTTCCATTTCATCGAGCATCACAAAGCGCTGTACTTCGATGGCCATGCAACCTGATGTTGTGGAATATCGGCAGAGCAGTTTCATACCTTGGATGAAAGAATATCGGCGAAGGTTGGTGGAGTATGTTGTGGGAGATGTTGCAAATGAGGTGAAGAAGGCAGCCAAAAACTATGTTGAGCGGCACTTAGTCCTCATATCACATGATGAATCTACAACCCAGGCAAATGATGGAAAGAAGATGAGTTGGGTTTACAAGAAGGAACATGTGTTGAAGAAGAAAGGTGTGGGATGTGGAATCCATCAAAGTGATGTTATCTGCTCAACTGTGGGGTGGTTGAAACCAGCAAGCCAAAGTCTTGAATATGGAAAAAATTATGAGGGCTATTGGAATGGTGAGTTATTTGTAAAACAGGTGTGTCACCAGGATGTAAAATATTCTCATTGCCAACTGTGCAATTCTAGTTAAAGGAGAAGATAATACCGGCTTTTGAAGATGCCCATGGACCAGGCTATCAAGCTTTTTTTCTAATCGACAACTCCCAGGGTTACTCAGCCTACTCAACAGACGCTCTCCTTGTCTCAAGAATGAACCTGCATCCTGGGGGAAAACAGGCTTGGATGAGGGATGGGTGGTTCATGTGGAACCATCAAAAGGTTACTCAACCGATGGTTTTCCCAAAAGACCACCCTGAATTCCCTGATCAACCAAAGGGGATGAAGCAAGTGCTCCTGGAACGTGGCATCTGGGTTAATAAACTCCAGATGAAGTGCCGAGAGAAGTGTACTGTGGGATCAGTGGGTTGTTGTGCAAAACAATTACTCGAGTTGCAGCCAGATTTCAAGGAACAGCATTCACTCATTCAGGAAGTGATTGAAAAAGCCGGTCACATCTTCATTTTCCTCCCAAAGTTCCACTGTGAACTTAACTTCATTGAGTACTTCTGGGGTGCAGTCAAGAAGTACCTACGAGAGCATTGCGATTACACCTTCACCACATTACAGGAGAACTTACCAAAAGCCCTGGAGTCAGTGTTGGTGGAAACAATTTGAAAGTGGGAGCATCGGATGTGGCATTGGGTGGATGCATATGATCGAGGAATGGGTGCTTGTGATGCACAACTTCACGTCCAGAAGTTCAGTTCACGAAAATACAAATCCCATAGACGGGTACCAGAGGGTATGGCAGCTCAGTTTGACAATTGATTACATAATATACACCTTCCTTATATGGTAATTGATTACATAATAGACACCTTAATAAGGAAACTGGCCAATTCATTCGGTGTCCAGTATAAAAACTTGGCAACCAGAGGGTCTTATGGAAATCTGGTTGGTAGGTCTCTCCTGCATATCAAATAGACCATTTCTACCTGGTCAGAATATCCCTAACATGATTGGAAGTGCACAAATTACAAAGTTGCAATGACTAAGTGATGCGCACCATAGGAGATTAGTGGCTAAAGGTTTTGTGACAGGAGTTAAACCTGAAGACTCACCACCGGGTCCGTTCTTCTGTGAATCTTACATATATGCGAAGGCTACTCGCAAGTCTGTTCCCAAAGTAATTGAAGGCACCCACACTGCCAAATTTGGCGAAAAGGTTCACAGTGATCTGTGGGGACCTGCACCAGTTGCCACAAAAGGAGGAAAATGATACTACATCACCTTTACTGATGACATGTCCAGGCTAACTCACCTGTACCTATTGTGCACCAAGGACGAGGCATTTGGCATATACAAGGAGTACAAAGTATGGTGTAATGTACAGCTTGATACTGTCATAAAGATACTTCACTCAGACCATGGTGGCAAATACCTAGGGAAGGACTTTATATCTTACTTAAAGTCCAAAGGAACTGTGCAGCAACTCACCATTCATGATACACCTCAGCACAATAGAATGGCTGAATGATACAACCATACTATCATTGAATGCATATGTGCTTTGTTACATGCTAGCAGGCTACCAAGGTTCCTGTGGGGTGAAGTGGTGCGCCATGTGGTATGGCTCATGAATCACACCTCAACCAGGGCTGTAGACAATAAAACACCTTTTGAGGCCACCTTTGGAAAGAAACCAGACCTACATCATATCCGTGAATGGGGTGAGATGGTGTGGGTATGCACCAAAACTGGTGATAAACTAGGTGGTTGTGTTACAGAGGGCTGCTGGTTAGGGATTGATGAACGGAGCAAAGGATTCTGGATCTACTGACCTGACAAGCAGACAGTAACAGTCAAATGAAATGTTTACCTAAACAACAACCCATCAGCTTCTCATCTCGAGGGGGAGGATTGGGAATTTATTGAAACAAAAACCAATGTACCCTCCATTGCTCCCACTCCATCTGTGCAGATTGTTGA
Organism: Chroogomphus rutilus; assembly: GCA_003314275.1. Lineage (NCBI taxonomy): Eukaryota > Fungi > Basidiomycota > Agaricomycetes > Boletales > Gomphidiaceae > Chroogomphus > Chroogomphus rutilus. Next base: position 4,574 of record QLPI01003436.1, on the reverse strand, counting down.
CATTATCGAACCCCCACATACTGGTACCAAAGCTGTCAGTCTGCCTGAATCCAAACCTGAATATGCACCTGTCAAATGAGTATGCAAGCCTAGTCAGCATGTCCATGACATTTTAGATGGACATGGAACTTCATCTTACTGATCATCTGACCCCATCATTGCTCCTGGAATCCAGCTCTCCACTGCTATAGATCAAGGGGTAATTCATCAGGGAGAGGGATCAGCCGATTGGATGATGATAGTGGAAGCAATTGACAAATATGCACTAGTTTCTGAAATGAGCAAATTTAAGGCTATTGAGCCTAGGTCCCTGAATGAAGCAGAACACTGCCCCAACTGGGAACTATTGGAAAAGGGAATATTTGAAGAGTTAGCACTACTCAAGGAAGCCAGAACTTGGGAACTCACTGAACCACCAGAGGATGCGAACATTGTTGGCTCCAAATGGGTTTTCTACACAAAAAAGGATGCAGCGGGAAATGTCATCTGCTACAAGGCTCACCTCATTGCACAAGGATTCTCCCAAGTCCCAGGTGTCAACTACTTTGATACCTTTGCCCCTGTTGCCAAGCTTGCCTCAATTCATACTGTACTTGCATTGGCTGCTGCAAAGGATATGGAGATTCATCAGATTGATATAAAAGGTGCATACTTAAATGGAGAACTTACCGTTCAGGAAACCATCTACATGGCCCAGCCCCCTGGTTATCATGCACCAAACTCTGCTGGAAAGCCATCTTAAAAAGACACTGTATGGATTGAAGCAGTCAGGAAGGATGGTATCAAAAGCTTGTTGAAATAATGACGCACCACTTAGCTTTTTTGCAATGCAATATCAACCAGGCTGTGTTTTTCCGATGAAATGGTCAAGGCTCCATCATTGTCCTAGTCCACATTGATGATTGCACCATAGCAGCGACATCTATACAACTCATTGGTCATTTCAAGACAAAATTTGCTGAACAAGTAGAGATGACCAACCTTGGAGAGCTACATTGGCTGCTAGGAATTGAAGTAAAGTATGATCAAGAACGACATACCATTCATTTCTCCCAGCAATCCTATATAACCTCAATCCTTCATCGCTTTAACCTAGACAAGTTGAAGCCCTCATCGACACCTATGCAAACTGGGCTACTGCTGTCCAGTTCCCAGATGCCCAAAACCACTGCTGAATGGGCTCAGATGCAGGACACTGCATATTGCGAGGTGATCTGGTCATTGATGTATGTTGCCTTAGGTACCCGTCCTGACATAGCATTTGCTGTCCAGAGATTGTCCTGATACTCAACGAAGTTTGGACCTACACATTAGAATGCCATTAAGAGAGTTTTCAGTTACTTAAAAGGCACTAAAGAGTTATAGTTGACTTACAGGCAGACCCAGACATGGTTGATGGGATATGCCGATGCAAATGGAAGCACCACTGAAGATAGACATGCCATGTCCAGATACGCATTTATTATTAATGGTGGAGTTATGTCCTGGAGTGCAAAACATCAGTCAACCATATTTTTATCAACAATGGAGAGTGAATACATAGCTGCTGCATATGCCGCAAAAGAAGCCCTCTGGCTATGGTTTCTTATCAAACAAGTGTTTGATGAAAAGTCATTCCTAACTACCATGTTGTCTGACAACCAGTCAGCCATCATGCTCACAAAAGATCATCAGTATCATGCTCGTACAAAACATATTGATGTACATTACCACTTCATCCATTGGATCATTGAAAAGGGGGCAATTCATTTGATCTATTGCCCAACTGATGACATGATCGCTGATATGTTGCCATCTGCGAAGGTGAAACACTTTACTGTTCAACTCAGGCTGACCATGGTTTGAGGGGGAGTGTTGGAGGGGTGACATGGTGGTGTGACAAACCGTGTCACTCCGGTATTGTTTCCACAAATGATTATTTGCTGCTTATATTTTTTGCACAGTCACAAAAACCGTTCTTCTTTGTTTCCTAGTTTATTGTTATAAAACAGTATATAAGTAGCTACATTGACTACTGTTTTTCCTCAGTCATTTGACACACAAACACTGAGGTGAGACATTTAGTTAACTACAGTCTTTCCGTTTTGCTTACTTATCTAGTAGATATTTGCACTAGGTAAAATATATATCTAGTTGTTTGACACACAAACACTGAGATATTTGCACTAGTCTATTTAATCTAACACTAGTCTCTATATATACTAATTCTAAGCTGATTATGTAACTCCCTAATAAGGCAAGACCTTCTGGAAATTAGTGGAAAGTTACGGAAAGGGATGGAAGGTCCTGGAATCCTCTGGAAGTCACAGTATTACCCTTGTAGTCACTAATAATAAAAGAAGAGAAAGATTCCCACAGCTTGTAGTCTTGTGACTGGTCAAGTTACAAAATATTAATATTATATGAGCCATGCTTCTGGGCTGACCTTTATGTAATAGCCATTATATAAGCCCAGGAATTTGTTGTACAATGTGGACTGAGAACTTGACCCAGGAATTTCGTGCCATTTTCCATGTATTAAGTAATTGGCACCCAATTATGATTCCTTGAGGGTCCAAATAGAGATAGGCAAAAAAAACATGTTTTTGAGGGTTTTTCCTTGGACTTGAAGGTTTGTTATTTAAGAGTTAATTACCATAAGTAATTCACTCTTAAATGGCCAGCCAAAAGTTATTATATTTTTTGGCAGTCAATTCAAGACTGATTTGATGGGTGATTTTCTGAATAAGAGAGGTTTGGATTCTAGTATGCTGATCTGGTTCTGGTTCAGTGGTCCTCTAAAACCTAAGGGAGAATTCTCTATTCCCCAACAGTATAGGAAGTGTTGAAAAGCTCAAACACAGACTCATACAGGTGGTACAGCAGGACTGTACTAGACTCATACACAGTGTCAGGCACCGAGAATGCCAATGATGTAGGGTGCAAACCTGCATCTCACCCCTGAGAGACCAATCTCAATATATTGTAATTATATATCGATTTCAGTATCATTCTGTGCGCTTTTGAATTCTGAATTTTTCTCACATTTATTTGTATTTTTACCCTCAATATTGAGGGAGCTATTCATTCTTTTCTATGTACACTATTTACGGGCGCTTACCCACGCACGATGCGACGCACGTGGCCAGCTCCCTGGATTGGGACCGGCAGCCTGGCTCAAACCTTCGATAGGATCAAGGCCGGTTGCAGGGTATATGCGGGTGAAACACAACCCGCGCATCCCTCCCTCCTCAGTTGTTGACTACACTGAGGAGGTGAGTTGTATAATATATTGTACAAGCCTTTAAGGCTAATTTCTCTTTATTCTTTTTGTAAGATAAAATAAATAGGTATATTTTCCGAATATACACTCAGTTGTTGACTACACTGAGGAGATAAAATAAATAGACTGCCATAAAATTCTTCAATCCTACTGTCAATTTGCTCATAATTCCATCAGGGTTATAGGCCCCGTAGACCATACAGAGAAAGTCCCATTGACCATGGGAAGACTAGCCACAGATGGATCAAATTGGTCTCTGTGGAGAGCTCAACTCATGAGTTATTTCGAGTCCAAAAATCTATTAAAACATGTAGAAGGCAAAGCCGACCGACCACCTGATCCTCCCACTTTTCCCAAGGCACATGTCCTCACAGATGATGAGGAGGCCAAAGTAGAGAAGGCTGAGGAGAGACTAGAAAAGTGGCTGGCTAGAGAAGGACTCATCAAGACTCAAATATTGGCATCTGTGTCAGAGTCACTAGCTTTAATGCTAGAAAAGAAAAAGAATGCAAAGGAGATCTGGGATACTCTGGTAACTGAGATGACGAAGAAACCAAAAATGGTTGTCACCAGCATCCAGAGACAACTCTGGAACATGAAGTGCTCGGAGGATGATGATCTCAGAGAACACCTTGATAGGGCTCAAGATCTCTATGCAAGACTCAATGACATGGGAGGTAAGATCTCTGAAGAAGAATTCCTTGATATTATACTATCCTCATTGCCACCTTCCTACGAATCAGTCATGAATGCCCTTATGACATCTCTTGAAGAAGTCAGAAAGCCTTTGGATCCAGACAATATTATCCGGGTACTTAAATCACAATATGATAGGCGTAGGACATTGTCCCTTACTCAAGAAGACCAAGGTTTTGTGGGAACTGCAGATAAGAAGGCGCATATATGCACCAACTGCAAAAAGCCGGGACACACAATTGAGATGTGTTGGGCCAAAGGCGGTGACAGGGAAGGTCAAGGGCCTAGGCAGAAGAAAAGATCTAGATTCAAAAAGATGAAAGGAAAAGGGAAAGGAAAGGCTAAAGCCAACGTAGCTGATGAAGATGAGTCTTCTGGAGGAGACGATGACGGATCTATGGCATTCATCAATTATGATTGCGCCACCTTCATCAGAGACGGAACAGGCGACACTATTATCTTAGATACAGGAGCCAGTTCTCACATGACGCCTCATAAGAACATGCTTGAGAACTATAGAAGCTTCCCCACACCACGTACGATTCGAGCAGCCAACCAAGGCAGCTTTGATGCATACGGAAGCGGTCAACTCAAGATAATTACTAGAGTGAGAGGG
>QLPI01003429.1:0-11087 GCA_003314275.1 Chroogomphus rutilus | reverse complement strand
GTATCCCAGAGAAGTCCGCTCTCTTTCATCGAGGGGTTTCGAGTTCGGATCTCGAATATCACGGCAAAGTTCAAAATTTAGGAATGTAATAACGAATTAGGAAAGGAGATTCGAAATGGTGTGAAGGGATTCCAGAATCCATGGCTTCAGAAGGTTTGGCGAGCCCCTCCCCCCCCGGTGAAATTGCGACATTGAGGTCCTGCAAAATGCAGTTAGATATTCTCAATTGTGTGAAAGGATGTGTGAGGAGTCGGGTCGTACCAACTGTGTGTGACAATTTGTGCGTAGCAGAAATTAATGCTCCGTTGACAACCTCTGAATACGACTATATGGACAAGAAATATATGGTTGTCAGCTCGATAATATGTTCCACACCGCATCAAGCAGCTCAGAAAAGCAATAGTACCAAGGGTGCTGGAATCAATGTTTTGATAGTAGAAACACGGCAAAGGTTAAATTAATATAACACGGGAACGGTATGAATCACTAAGCGACACAAAGTCATGCAATGTCTGTCGTCAGGGATCATCATCAATAGCCACAAGTCGGACCAAGAAGTCAACGAATCATCGGACGTACATGCAGCAGTGCAGTGAATGGGGACCAGAGCCAGGGCTGGCACGTAAGTAAAGCACAATTAAACTGGGTGCCATCATCATGTATGAAACCATGTAAGAAAAATCCATCTGGAGTACAAGGGTGTGCATGCAACGACTCGTGTACATGTACATGTGTCGCGGGACCATAAGGTGTAACCATGCAAGAGGATAAATGGCTATTCTGGTAGATTCATCAGGGTTTGGGATTTCCCTAACAGTCACAAAACCCAAATTTTTTGTGGTTCATCCTCGCGCATGAGATTGATGGATCCAGACTAACCTGCCAACAATGATCCAAGTGTGCAAACTGTTGATATTAGTGGGATATAAAAATTCCTGTCTAGATGGGTAGTTGGCTATTGAATAAACAGCATTCCCATGAACAGACTCACCACCTCAGTGATTCGTCTGCGGTATCCCACACACATATATATACGAAGCCGGACATGACAGCCCATACAACCGTCACCATGGAGTTGCTAACTTCTCGAGGCCTTGTGGGACTCGTCTAGGAGTCCAATGCTAATCTACTTACGTGTCCCTGAAAGCCATTGCAGGGTTCTAAATGGGTGTATACATGCGCGTGTAGTCAATTCCACCTCAGTGCTAATCCGGCACTTGAACGACTCAGTCGTGTGGTCGTGAGCGCGTATACGGGCGGCAACAATAGAAACAAATATAAAGAGATAAATGACATATGTATATATATGTTTGGGTAGCAGAGTAGGTCTGGAAGAGGACTAACGATTCCTTTCGCCGACACCGCTAGCATTATTGAAATTGGCAGAGAAAGTGACACCAAAGTGAAGCATTCAAAGCAACTTCTTCATAAGCTGAATGCATCATTTGAGGTTAAAGTCGAATAGAATGTATAATGCTGTATAATTGTACATGAGTCTGCCATGCCGTTCGTCGTACACAGCATCGTAACGTTCCGAATTGACAACCAAACATCCACCAAAGTCAAACAGGTATATCCTGGTGTCAAACATGAAGATGACGATGGAAAAGACCGCCTGTGAGGAAACCCGACGGGCCTTCAAATATGATGCCTCATGATAAAATCCAATGTGAGTGTGTATACAGCATAATGCTACAAACCAAGGCATGAAATGAAGACCAAGTTGATGGCGTGTTGTATGCCTTTCAGCCCCAAGCTGCCGTTGAACTTCGCGAAGCCGGGGTAAATGTACAGATTCGATGTAAGAAACTGCTACAAATGCTGTTGGAAATGACGACGTTGCAGTGTGACAAACCGTGTCACCCCGCATATCATATTCATTATTTGCCACAAATAGCTTTTGCACAGTCACAAAGGAATTCTTTTTGTTCTCCTCTTTTAGATAATCCATTGTTCTGAAGTAGTATATAGTAGCTACATCCATTCCCATCTTCCTCAGTTGTTTGACGTTCAAATGCTGAGGTAAGATATTTAACTAGCCTTTTAGTATTTGTTTTTTGCTTACCTATACGCTCCTGTAGATTGTCGTATAGGTAAATTATATATCTAGTTGTTTGACGTTCAAATGCTGAGATTGTCATATAGTCTCTTAATTTTAACAGGTTATTGGGCTCCCCGCTCCCTACTTCAAATAGTACTCACCCTGATGTCCACTGCATTCACCACCACCGACCTCCTCCCCTCCTCAGTCCCAAAGCTCATGCCATCTGGCTTGAACTGGACCATGTTTGCCATGCGTTTCCAGGATGCCATGGAGGCAAAAGGCTTATGGGGATATTTTGATAGCACAGCTACTTGTCCTGTTCTCAGCATGCCTCCTAAGCCCGATGAGGAGCTTGCACTTCCCCAGTGGATTAGGGAGGACTGTTCTGCCAAGGCCCTCCTCATGCATTGCATCCCTGACTCGACCCTGATTTGAATTCATGGGAAGACATCCCTGAAAGACCAGTGGGACCTCATCATGAAAGAATTCTCGTCAAAAGGTGCTTTCGCACAAGCGGACTTGTGTACCCAATTCATGGAGTCCAAGTGCCCTGACAAAGGAAATGTGTGTGAATTCCTGGATGAGTTACATGTAAAGAAGGAGGAGCTGGCCACTTACGGTGTTGTCATTGATGAAAAAAACTACCGTTCTACCATCATCAAATCTCTTCCGCCTCACCTCTCTGCTTTTGCTTCAAACCTCCTTGCCGGTGCAAGATTATACAGCTCCACAAAAACTATCGACCCCAATGAGCTGATCTCACTGGTTTCCGAAGAATACCAGCGTCATGTAGCACAGAGGTTATGCCATACTGGTGGCAACATGTCAAAAGGAAATGACAAAGATGAAGCAATGTCTGTCTTACCTAAATGACAAAGATGAAGCAATGTCTGTCTTACCTAAATGGAAAAGCAAACGCCCTGAGCAAATGCCATGCGGTGCATGCTGGAACTGCGGTGACAAAGGACACTATAAAGACAAGTGTCCCAAACCTGCCAAGATGTCAGCAAATAAAAGCAGATCCCAGAATAATAGTGGCACCGAAAACATTGGTGTTGCATCCAACCTTGAATCTGATATGGCCTTCATGGCAGACGAATTCTTTGATTCAGACTTGAATGCTGAAAGTACTAGAGATTGCAAAGGAGACTGGTTTTCTGAAATCAGCAATGATCAAGACAGTGAATATGAGATGAAGCAGTCACCTGAAACTGACGAGAGCGATGGATTTTTGCTTGCCAGTGGTAACTTGAACCACCTCGATGCTGATCTGAATGACGCACATGCAGTATGTATCAAAGTCAAAGAAATGCTGGGAAGCTCACCTTGCATTGAGGTCTATGACTCAGGGTGCACTATGCTGTCAAGCTTTGGGTACTGACGGACTTCGGTACTGCTGAGAGGTCAGGCAGACAATGGCCAAGTCCTGCAGGCCAAGAGTAGTGGCGTTGGCTTCAATGTACTTGTACGTTGCACCCTACTTGCCGTGCGTGCCACTGATTTGCAACAAACAGGTACTCGGGAGGATGCTGGTGATGCCAGCCCAAGTCGAGGACTTGACAGAGGGGAAGAAGGTAGAAGGGCCTAAGCCTAGTTGATAACCACAATGAGGAAATATGTACATGCATGTCCTACTTATATAGGTTTAAGAAGCGACATGTGGAATAAGGAATGTGGAACAATAAGGTATGCAGAGCATATGGTTATTGTCCACAATGGGTAAAATTAGAATGAAGGAATGCAAAATGGAGATAGAACAATAAAGGATAGGATAATAGAAACATGGCCAAGGATAGGACAATAGGAAGTGCCCGACTATAAAACAAGGGCTGTGACCGAGGATAAGACAAGGGCAGGAAGTCCTGAGGTGAGATGGGCCAAGAGGTGAGGAGTAGGTGTGTGGGTGGTGGATGTGCCGAGCTGAGACCGGCATACCAAGTGATATGCATGCGGCATGGACACTTGGACGTGAGCATAGGATGGCTGCTCGGTCGGCACTACCGAATAAATGGGTCTCGGTATGTGTACTTGACAGTATCCCCCCCTTAGCGGCTGAACCCATGAAGCCGGAAATTAAACATTAGAGTTTGGGATGCCTAAACATAATGGCATGGGGTGATTGGGGAGTTCCTAGACTTCTCATCAATATCACCGCATCATCCCAACTCATCAGACCTAAAACCCAAAACAAATGGATGCCGAGATTGCCAATGCCGAGCAGGGGCCCAGAGGAGCGCAAATCAACCGTAGGCGCACCTGGGAAGAGGCAGAGAATCTGAGGCAGGAATCACAACAAGCCGCCGAGGACACGGATGGGGTGGGTGAGGATGTTTCAGTAGGGGCGGTTGAACCAGAACTCAATGAAACAATCGCTACCAGGAGACTGATAGCGGCAAATTGGGTGGCCCCAGACTATGCGGAAGATGGTCTGGAGACCGAATATCAAGGGGCCAGAATGGCCAGGTGGACAGAAATCCCCACATCCTTGGGAGTCCCAAAGGCTCCAGGGTGGAAGAGGGGTAGGAGTGTGGAGGTGGGGCCCAGCAAGGGGCCAAGTACAAGAGGACGGAGAGGATGTGTGCAGGTGAGTGGTAGTGTAACTTTTTATTCCTGCTGATTGACATGTTTCTTTTAGCGTAAAAACAAGTCGACCCGGGACAAGATCTGCCTGGTAGTTTGGAACCCAGAAGAGGGTGCGGAGGTAGCCGAACCGGAGAGTGAACACGCTGATGTGGAGGTGGAGCCTCCGAATAAGAGGCCGAAACGGGCCTGTACCCAGAAGCCAAGCGGGAGTGTTACTGGGGAGGTACCGCTGGCTGGGGCATCGGGTCGGAAGCAGACTAGGAAGACAGGAAAGACGGAGAGGATGGAGGAGATGTTCAGAGAACTTATCAAGAGGATGCGCCGGATGGAGAACACAATGTTGCTCCTCCTCAAGAGGGGTTTGGGTTTCTTGGATCCTCAACTACTGGAGCAGTTGAGGAATACGTTGCGAGATGGGGAGGGGAAGGAAGAGCAGGGGGAAGATGAAGAAGATGATGTCGAAGTAAATTAAAGAATAGATATTTTTTTATTATTATTTTTTTTTGAAGGTAGAATGAGTGAAAGGTAAAAGAAATAAAGGAAAAAAAGGAACAAGTCAAAGGTGCCGAGGTGCTCGGCAGGTTCGGTTGTGGTGTATTGACAGGAGAAGAGGGTGACTGATGGACTGAGAGGAATGTGAGATTTTTGTGATGTCGGAAATGGAGGGAGTAGAGGTTGATCGTGAAATGAGGGGATGTATTCGGAAGTAAGAGTGGTCGTAGGATCATGAGTGGAGTGTCGGGATAATGTAGGGGTGGGACTGAGGGAACAGAGGAAGTGAAGGATGGGACAGAAAGTGATTGTAATTATCAGTAAATTTTCAAATAGTCTGTGACCTGATACTGATTAAGCATTCCAGACAGATTGCCGAGGGTGGGACGTTGCCTCCCGGTCGGCTGGAAAAACTGAAGTTCTTCTGAACTGGATGGTTTCCAAATCTATACTGGTATTGGGTTGGAAATGCTAGGGCATGGATCTGTCTTGTTGGACACCCTTCTGAGAGTAAGACGATCTGATGAAGCTATGAGCAGATCCTGATTCAAAACAGTTAGAAAGGGTTACTGGGGAACCCGGTTCCAAATAAGAAGATAGAAAGGTCATTAAAAAGGTGTCTGGTAAGACCATATTTGTAAGGCATGGAAAGTAGTGTGATTCTGGTTATACTGTCAAGCTTTGGATACTGATGGACTTCAGTACTGCTGAGGGGTCGGGCGGACAATGGCCAAGTCCTGCAGGCCAAGAGTAGTGGCGTTGGATTCAACGTACTCATGCGTTGCGCCCTACTTGCCATGCATGCCACTGATTTGCAACAAACAGGTACTCGGGAGGATGCTGGTGATGCCAGCCCGAGTCGAGGACTTGACAGAGGGGAAGAAGGTAGAAGGGCCTAAGCCTAGTCAATAACCAGAATGAGGAAATATGTACATGCATGTCCTACTTATATAGGTTTAAGAAGCGACATGTGGAATAAGGAATGTGGAACAATAAGGTATGCAGAGCATATGGTTATTGTCCACAATGGGTAAAATTAGAATGAAGGAATGCAAAATGGGGATAGAACAATAAAGGATAGGATAATAGAAACGTGGCCAAGGATAGGACAATAGGAAGTGCCTGACTATAAAACAAGGGCTGTGACCGAGGATAAGACAAGGTGTCAAGTACATATACCGAGGACCCGGTAACTTGGCAGTACCGACTAAAATACTCCGTTAGTAACCAAGTATGAGCCACTCGATGAGTTGTTCTCGGCTAGATGCATATATCGGTCACATTTCTCGTTCCCATCCCACGCCTACTCCTCACCCCTCGGTCCGCCTCACCTTGGGACTTCCTGCCCTTGTGTTATCCTTGATTACAGCCCTTGTTTTATAAGTGGGCATTTCCTATTGTCCTATCCTTGGTCACATTCTTATTATCCTATCCTTCATTGTTCTGTGCCCGCTTACATTCCTTCATTCTAATTTTACTCGTTGTGGACAATGACCACATGCTTTGCATACCTTGTTGTCCCACATTCCTTATTCCACATGTCGCTTCTTAACCTATATAAGTAGGACATGCATGTACATATTTCCTCATTCTGGGTATCAACTAGGCTTAGGCCCTTCTACCTTCTTCCCTTCTGTTAAGTCCTCGACTCGGGCCGGCATCATCAGCATCCCCCCGAGTATCTGTCTGTGGCAAATACAGTGGCATGCACGGCAAGTAGGGCGCAATGCATGAGCACGTCGAAGCCAATGCCACTACTCTTGGCCTGCAAGACTTGGCCATAGTCCGCCCGACCTTTTCGCCAACACCCCTCAGCAGTACCGAAGTCCGTCAGTAACCGACGCTTGACAGTATACCCAGAATCACACTACTTCCCGTGCCTTACTTACGATTACGACTTCACGAAATAATAGCAGCGACACAAACATGTCAACAAACGAGGACAGTAAACAATTCCAGCCAAATCAACCCGAGCACACCAAAATCCTCGGCAAAAATGGCAAGCTCTTCCCAATCGAACGACAGAGACGCATAATCAACAACCTGTGTCTTTTTTGTGGCGCAAAAAATCACAAAATTGCCAGGTGCCCTAAAACAAGCAAAACCCATACAACTACTACCCCTGACCCCGTCTGCCAGGGAACTGGTACTCCGGACGCTAAAGCTGAAAATTCAGCATCAGCAAGTGGAGACTAGGTCACCATCCGACCGGCCTCTGAGCACACCGAGAGTTGCGTTAACTCAGCAGATGCCAGTAGTGAGGTTCATTCAATGCTGCTACGTCCTCCTCTCCTCTTCATTTTAATTTTGTTCCATCATCTGACATTGGTACCGAATGTTCTCGGGAAACCATTTTATACGCCTGATAGAATCAGCACTTGTTCACAACCACCCTTTTACTTCAATTTCGTTTGAAATTCTCTGATCCAGTACAGCAAAAAAATTCGGTTATTACTGAACACATACACATGTTACTAGATCTCCCGTTCGGACAAATTAGTCCACCCATCCGTCAATCATGTCACTAGATCCATCGGTCGGCAATATTCGGGCACAACTCACTCACCCACTATAATCCGTTGATTAACAGGGTATTGGGCAGTATTATAATCCATCAAACCACTAACATTTTTAGGTGCATCCTGATGGCCTCGGTCCAGGCGGCACCTGCCACTGTTCCAAAAGCCTCACCCAGGATCCTGTTCTATCGCTGGAAGCTTCGCCAATAGCCCTAGTCAATGCAACTGCCTCGTGCATGCTTGTATACCAGAATGGCTGGCAAGTTTTTGGCTGGGACCTCTCGGCCAGCGTTGTCATTCGGCACGTTCGGCCAAGGTCCCTTCCGTCCGTCCCCATCCGTTCCCGTTCATTCACTCCATTTATGCAGTTTTTATGCCTATACGACCCCCTTTTTTCATCCTTCTCAGCTAGAGGCCGACACTTTTAGTAGACGGTGGGACGTCTACCTAAAAGGGGGGGTGGCGACCAGCTAGAAACCTTTTCAAACTGCGCAAAATCCCCTCCCGGAGACATCCCTCTCCAAAAAACCCCCCGTTCCATCCCTATCTTCTTCCGCTCCCTCAGTCCCAGCTCTATTCCCCTCCATCCCATCCTCCCTCTCCCCCGATCCTTTCTCTGCCTGCTCAGTCTCCACCATCCATCATCATGAACTCCACCTCCAACACTCCTCTCTCCCTCCAATATACAACAACCGGACCTGCCAAACACCTCGGCACATTCAGCTTGTTCCTTCTTTTCTTATCTCCTTTCTACCTTCAAAAATATATATATATATATATATATATAAAATTCTAACAAAATCCTCATACCAATCTTTAAACATCCTCACTATCTTCACCATCATCCTCCCTCTGTTTCCCTTTCCCCTTATCCTCCCTTTCCCTGTCCCCTTCATCATTACCCGCCAACCTAACCTTGCCTCCGTCCGGACCTCCTGAACCTCCCGACACCCCACGCCGATCCTCACCCAAGGACACAATCGTGCGACCAACCATCCGAAGCCCTTCCACCATGTGTATAAGGACTTGACCCATCCGTATCTGCTCCTGTGTCAAGCGTCGGATACTGACGGTCTTCGGTACTGCCGAGGGGTGTTGGCGAGAAGGTCGGGCAGACTATGGCCAAGTCCTGCAGGCCAAGAGTAGTGGGGTTGGCTTCAATGTGCTCGTGCATTGTGCCCTACTTGCCGTGCGTGCCACTGTATTTGCCACAGACAGGTACTCGAGGGGATGCTGATGATGCCGGCTCGAGTCAAGGACTTAACAGGAGAGAAGAAGGTAGAAGGGCCTAAGCCTAATCGATACCCAGAATGAGGAAGTATGTACATGCATGTCCTACTTATATAGGTTAAGAAGCGACATGTGGAATAAGGAATGTGGGACAACAAGGTATGCAGAGCATATGGTCATTGTCCACAACGAACAAAATTAGAACAAGGAATGCAAAGCGGGGATAGAACAATAAAAGACAGGATAATAGAATCGTGACTCAAGATGGGACAATAGAGGGTGGCCAAGTATAAAACAATGGGGTCGTGTCTGAGGATAATACAAGGACAGGAAGTCCCGAGGTGAAACGGACCGAGGAGTGTGGATGGTGGATGTGCCGAGCTGGGACCGGCGCACCAAGTGTTATGCATGCGACGCGGGCACTTGGTCGTGGATATAGGATGATTGTTCGGTCGGTACTGCCGGTGGATGGATCTCGGTACGTGGACTTGACAGTATCCCCCCCTTAGCGGCTGAACCCCTGAAGCCGGAAATTAAAAGTAGATTCGGAACACCTAAACGTAATATTGCGGATAGCGTGGGAAGTTTCTGGACTTCTCATAGACCAACTGTGTATCTCCACTCGTCGCCATCAAAACACCCGGAACAAAATGCACGCCGAGACCGACGCTGTCGAATGGGGGAACGATGGAAAATGGGTTGCTCATGATCATGACTCGTCATCAACCCAGAGTGCGGGGTGCGATTTGCGGAACCCCAGGGAGATTACGGATGGTGTGGATGGAGTGTGTGAGGAGGGTGCTTCAGCGGAGAATACGGATGGTGCGGGTGCGGAGGGTGCCTCGGCGGGGGTCGTGGGGGCAGATAGGGAAGTGACTGTGGGGCGACTCATGGCAGCGAGCTGGGACACTCCAGAGGATGTGGAGGACGGTCAAGAGGCCGTGTCCCCATGGGCCGAAACAGCCGAGTGGGCAGAAGACCCCGGGACCTCGGGGGTCCCGAAGACTAATGAACAGGAGCAGGGTAGGAGTATGGGGGCAGGGCCCAGTACGGGGCCAGGTGTACAAGGATGGGGAGGAGATGCTTGGGTGAGTGGTCATACAGGTTCTTTATTTCCTGCTGATTGACATGTTTCTCATAGCGTGGAAACAAACTGGCCTGGGACAAAGTCAGCCCAATGGTTCAGGACTTGGTGGAGGGTGCGGATGGGGCGGTAGAGCCCCCGAGTAAAAGGCCAAAACGGGCCTGTACCCAAAAGCCAAGCGGGAAGGCTGTCGAACCCGAAGTACCGCTGGCTGGGGGGTTGGGACGGAAACGGGTGAAGAAGATGGGGAGGTTGGATAGGCTGGAACGGATAGAGCGGAAGCTTGGGGAGATGCAAAGGAGGATACAGAGTATGGGGAACATAATGTTGGTCCTTCTCGAGGGCGATTCGGGCTATTCGGGAAACCCGAAACTGCACGAAGAGTTAAGGAGTGCATTGCGAGAGGAGGAGGAGACGGAAGAGCAAGGGAGGAATGAGGAGAGAAATGAGGATGAAGATGTGGAGATTGATTAGGGAAAATAATGAAATTGTATAATTTTAAAATCAATTTTGAAGGAAGAAAAAGAATAAAAGAAATTAAAGGAAAAACAATACAACAAGTCAGAGGTGCCGAGGTATTCGGCAGCTCGGTTGTGTTATATTGATGGGAGAAGAGGGTGGCGGATGGACTGGGATGGATGTTTGTGGAGGGATTAGAGGTTAATGGTGGAATGAGGGGGTATTTTCGGGGGTAAGGGTGGTCATAAGATCATGAGTGGAGTGTCGGGATCGTATAGGGAAGTGGCTGAGTGGTCGGAGAAGGGATCGGGGAAGAGGAGGACGTGATAGGTGACGGAATGGAACGGAGGGAGTGGGGAACAGGACAGAGAGTGATGAATGGAGGGGGATTTCGGGAGAGGGACGTCTTTGGGAGGGGAGTTTGAGCAGTTTGAAAAGGTTTCTAGCTGGTCGCCACCCCCCCCTTTTAGGTAGACGTCCCACCGTCTACTAAAGGTGTCGGCCTCTAGCTGAGAAGAACGGAGAAGGATCGTAAATGCATATGACACGCATATACAGAGTGACAAAACGGGAACAGATGGGGATGGATGGATGAGACCTTGGCCGAATGTGCCGAATGACAACATTGACCGAGAGGTCCCTGCCGAAAAACTTGCCAGCCGTTCTGGTATACAAG
>QLPI01003424.1:0-15053 GCA_003314275.1 Chroogomphus rutilus | reverse complement strand
CATTCCACATCTGGACAGTATATAGAGTATTGTAGTGAGTTCAACGTCCCCTCAGTGGCATACCCACTTGTTCAAATCGGGTAAGACACTCGTTACATTGTCCCTGGACATTGTTTTTATATTCTGTGTAGAATACGGCTAGTTACTATCGATTGAGTCGCGTGCGGACCTAGCGATACGGAGCACCTTAGCAGGTGGTGTGATTACGAAAGCACATCATCCTGAATGTTGACGAGGAGACTATTCGGGCCACTTTCTATTTTTATTTTTTTTGCTCGTGACTGTCATTCACTCTGACCCTGAAATTGTTCTCTATGACAATACATCCACTTTGGTTAATATACGCTGGAAAGTACCCACTGCATTTACATTTCCTCAAAAAGCTGTTTGAATATCGCTCCAAACTTTATTCAGGAATCCAAACCCTTGGAATGTGAGGTCAGTTGGCGAGCACAGCACAGGTTACCCGATAATTCTTCATCCCCTTTTTCCGTGTTGGACCGTGCCCAATTATACGCGAATAGGGTACAAAACCATTTGGCTCTCGTACACAGACCGAGCCGACATTGAAGAAACTGGGAGTGTCTCCTAGGGTGAGTGACCATGAGGGACAGCCACACATACTGCATGCTTCCGGCGGTGTACTCGCGAGTTCTGGTGACAGTTCCATTAAAGATCGCCGAGTATCTTGATGCAAAATACCCTGATCGGCTAGTATTTCATAAGGAAGGAAGAGCACGCATTGCAGTATGCCTTCAATCGTATCGTGGGACCCACATGATAGAAAATGATGATCCATCTGACTTGGACGAGCGTAGCTGGAGTTACGTGAGGGACAAGAGGGGGGAAATGCCACAGTAAAAATAAAGCAAGACGTTGTTGGGGCTGGCAGGAATATATTTTCCAGAAAAGATTGGGACTCACAGAAGGGTGGAGGTGACAAGTTCCCGGCGTTATTGGGAGAAAATTGGCTGTGGTAGGGTTTATGTGGCAGGTGAGTATTGTTATGAAAAGTTTTTAAGAATAAAAGATAGTGGGGGAATTAAAGACTCATGAAGAGCTCATCATCAGTGGTCAGGACAAAGCTCTTTTTTTTTTTTTTTATAACAAGGAAACACAAAGACGCGACAATAATAATGAAAAACAATGAAAATAGACAAAATAAATCGCCTTTAAATGTCTCATTCTGCGCGAGGTTTACTTCGTTCTTGTAATGTTGGTTCCCACGATCATCCACCTTGGTTCCCCACCATTCCCAATCTGTCGTCCGCGTTGCCCAATGTTATGAAAGGTTTTTATGAATAAAAGATAGTGGGGCTCATGAAGAGCTCATGAGTGGTCAGGAAAAGCCCTTTTTTTATTACTATAGTATTTACTGTGCTATTATACATGAGAAAATGCGAATATAAGGAAATATCATCATGCGCACGTGTGTCATATGTACATGACGCACGCTAGTGACAATGTGTGAGTCACGAGTAACGAGTCACACCCGTGACAAATGTAGAAAGCTGCAAGGCATGCCCGTTAAGGGGAAGCATGTGCTTTCATGCAAACATGAGCTGCCCCCCGCCCTCCGGGCGGAGCAGCCAGCCAGCCCAGCAGAGCCCAGCCAAAACCCCAGCCATGTAGCGGTTATGTGCAGTAGCTAGCTACAGAAGGACTCAGTGAATGGGCGGTTCACTGGTATGTATTATTACTATACCTAGATACAGAAGGACTACAATATAATCAGTGTCTTTGTATCTAGGCGTGCAAAGGGAATATGCACCTCAGTGAACGGGCAGTTCACTGAGGGGCTGCTTTCTAGTTGTTCAACATATATATGGTCCCGGTCAAACATGACCAGGACCTCCATACCTTACTGTGTTCGGTGCTTACACATCTTAGTTCCAACGAGCCGAGCCCAGCCAAATCTCCAGCCAAGCCAAGCTGAAGCCCAGCCAAGACCCCAGCCAAGACTCCAGCCAAACCCTAGCCAAAACCCTAGCCAAGACCTCAGCCAAGCCCAGCTGAAGCCCAGCCATGACCCCAGCCAAGACCCCAGCTGAGGCCCATGCCTACCTTAAAGAGAGAGGTAGTGACTATTGCACCATTAACATACAAAATCTTTGGCCAATCTTTATGACTTCACAACTGGTAGAATCACTTTAAGCAATACAACTCCTCATCCCAACATTTCAGGTTATTGGAGTGTCTCAGAGAAAGCCATGAAGGCTTTGGAAGAGGTAAAAGCACAGGCAGAGGAATAATATTATAGACCTTCAGTTTTGGAGGCTCAGATTAGGGGTGCATGGACTCTAATATAAATTTTATTTTTCCATAATACATCCAGTATTGCACATGTGCATCAGTAATCCTAAACCATTTATAAGATCAAAACTTCTTGCTCCTGTTGTCACCTTCACCCTTGGGACCCTCTGCATTACAAACTCGGCTGCAACGATCACCTTTGGCCAGCCTACATCCACAGGACTATCTTGTGTCACCTTCAAATTTGTATGTGAACCAAAGCCTGTGGTACCAGAACAAAACTGCCGGTTGAGGTTATTGATGTCAATGGTGTCCATGTCAATCACATGGATGTCTTTGAAATGGCATAGAGCAAGGTTGCTAAGGATTTCACAACCGAGACCACCAGCACCTATACAGAGGACCTTACAATCATTTCTGAGGAAATTTTTGACCTGGTAGAGAGAGCGCAATTGATGAACATCTATAAGCCAATCAGGAAGGTTGCTTGCTGGCTCTCAAGGAGAGCATTGGTCAGGATCTGTGCAAGGACTGGGGTTTTCAAGAGTTTAGTCAATGTGGTGATACCTGCCTGGCCAATCAATCCCATCCACTTCTCCTTTCATGGGTAACAATAGCAAACAGTCAACAGCATGCATAATCATGTAAGCTATGAGCACTGAGTCAGGTCTCACTCACCCTTTCCTTTGCTTCAAAGTCTCGAGAATTTATTTTTTGTACTTGAAATACGACATTGTGCTGTGTCACTGCTTTAAGGTTATATCAATGTGACATTGATATACTAAAATATAACCAACTGAGAGCTGTTGTGGGTTTGATACTGATGTTGTGGTATAAAAACACCCATGATGTTGCAGTTTTGCAAGTGGGGCATGGGCAAGCATCATCTATTGGATCCATGTCTTTTGAATATTGACTAAGACCTAAGTTTATGTGGAAAGTCAGTCAGGGCCGTGTGAACGAAAACATATTAGTCATACAAAGATTTAGAGGACCACTGACAACACCAAAGCATGCTGTCCTAGTTGGAAACATATAGTTAGCATGAAATTATTCTCAAATTAATATCAAGTGTCAGTTAGTGGTCATTGCGTACATAGTGGCATTGGTTAGCAGTCATTGCATACGTAGCAGTAGTTGGTGCCACATGTGGGGGCATTGCCCAGGCTGTAGGGCACCTGACACGATGCTGCACCAAGCGTGAGCAAGTGGCAGGAGCACCCTGTCAAGTCTGAGGTCACTCAGGTCTGAGCTGACATAAGTCGGTCCAAAGTCGTATGTTTGTAGTCTTAGGGACTTGGCTTCAACTTGTATGTTGCACCCTCCTTGATCATCAGTTCCTTATTTCAGAGGTTCAGAGATATATGAGTTCAGAGTTCAGAGAGTGAGTGGGAATACTAAGTCGATATTTGAACTAAGGTATAGTACAGAAGTCTGGATGTATTTATACATAGCAGTCCTTATTGTAACTAATTAGGAATGGTCAAGAGAACAATAAGACAAATGAAAATGGGTTATAAGAGAAATCTACATCTGGTGTTACAATAAGACTATTGTTCGACAAGAAAGGAAAGATGTCCGAGGTCCGAGGTGATTGTTGCTGGTCAGACTTGGAGGTAATGGGGTAGGTTCGGACTTGGTTTGGGGTGGGTTTCTTCGTAGCACCCTATGTCAGATGTCCAGGATGTCAGAGTTATATCATGGATATAACAGTGCCCCCCTGTTAGGACCGAGCCTCAAGGTCCTGGTGCCTAATGATGGCAGAAGTTACCATGGGAAGATTATGTGATTAGGCATTGAAAGAAGGTATAAAGGGGGGACCCCTTCTCATGGTAACTCAACCATGTCTTTACCAACCACCCCCATGATAGACGACAAGGCTGCTCTTATAGAGCAAGTACATCTATTCTTGGAGTGGCTTGAAAAGGTCTGAGCCAAAAAAAAGTGGAAGGCTGAGGAGGAGGCTAAACAGACACAGAAGGCTGGAGGTTCTGAGGGTCCAGAGGAGGACCAGTTGAAAGATGATGACAATGAGGGGGACAAGGGGGAGGAAAAGGAACAGGAGAAGGATGAAGAGATAGTGATAGATGAGACTTTAAAAGAGTCTTAGTTATAATAATAATCGATTTTTTTTAAGTGATGAGAAGAAAAAATAAAATAAAGGCATAAGAGATTATGGAACAAGTGAGATGTACCAAGATATTCAGTCATCTCAGCGTGATAAATGGAGGGAAAATAAGGAGTGATGGATGGACTAGGAGAGGTGTTGGGAATGGGTGTCAGGAGGTTGGAACAAGGGAAATTCAGGATGGAGGTAAGGTCAGGATGATGTAGAGTCAGGATGGATGGGGATTAAGGTCAGAATAGAGGGAAAGAAGGTTGGGGTGGGAATGGAGTGGGGTGAATGGAGGGAAGTTTTGGGAGGGGGATGTCTTCGGAAGGGGAAATTTCACAGTTTGAAGGATTTCTAGCTAGTCACCACCCCCCTTTTAGGTAGACATCCCACTGTCTAGTAAGGTGTTAGCTTCTAGCCAAGAAGAATGGAAAAAGAGTGGTGAGAGTATATAATGTGAATATTCCTAGCAGATGAAGAAAAACAGATAGGGACGGATGGAAGAGACCTTGGCTGAATATGCCAAATGGTACTGTTGACCGAGAGGTCCAGCTAAAAAGCTTTCCAGCTGTTCTGGTATACAAGTGTGCACAATGGCAGTTGCATTAACTAGGGCTATGAGCAGAGCTTCCAGTGATGGAACAGGATCCTGGGTGAGGCTTTTGGAGCAGTGGCAAGTACTGACTAGACTGAGGCCATCGGGACACACCTAAAAAAATTAGTAGTGTGATGGAACGTAATACTGCCCAATACCCTGTTAATCCATGGATTATAGCAGGTGAGCAAGTTGTGACCAAATATTGCTGACCGATGGGTCTAGTGACATGACAGATGGATGGGTGGACTGAGATTATCCTGACAGAAGATCTAGTAGACATGTCTATATATTCAGTAATAACCGAATTAGCAGTAGTGGATCAAGGGATTCTAACAGAGAATAAGATAAAGGGGTAACTATGGACAGATGCTGATACAATCAAGCATGCAAGGTGGGTTGCTGAGAATTTTTGGCACCCAATCAGAATATGGAAAGAATAAAAAGGGAATAAAGAGACATAGAAGCATTGATCTAAACCTCACTACTAGCATCTGCCAAGTCAATGCAACTCTTGGTGTGCTCAGAGGCTACCGGATGGCAAACTAGTTTTTGGTTGCCATTGCTGAGTCCTCAGCATTGATGTCCAAGGCATCAGTTGCCTGGGGGATGGAGTCAGGAGTGGTAGTCGCAAGGGCGTTGGTTGCCTTGGGGCATTCAGTGACCTTGTGATTACTAGCAGCACAGAGGAGACACAGGTTATTGTCTATGCATCTTTGTCATTTGGTTGGGAGGAGCTTGCCATCCTTACTGAGGGTCTTAGTGTACTCGGGTAGATTGGGCTGAGACATTTTACTGTCCTTGTTCTTAGATGTGTCCTTGTTGCTGCTGTTATCATTGCTGTTATTTTGCTGGTGGTTGTCTGGGGTGGATCTGTTACCAGGCTTGTCTGATTTCATATCTTTCTTTGGCTCATTACTGCCCTCTGCAGACTGCTCTGCCTTACATTCCCAATATCTCATGTTGATCCTTTGAACATGGTTTCAAAGATCGTTGAGGGTGTGGGGTTTGTCAAAGTGGATAAGGCCATCTTTGATGCATTTTGGCAGTGCCAGGTATGCCTTGTGGAGGAGGTCATTGTCATTGTAATTGATAAGAGCCCTGAGCCTGTAAAATTCCACAAAAAACCTAGTGGCTTTATGGTTGTCCTGCTGGGTTGAGAAGGCATGGCTACCAGAGTGCAAGGAGGTTCAGGCATATCTGCCTGCCAAGTTTGTTAAGGCTGTTCCTCAGTTTTGGCATCTGCATCATAGTGTACCAAAGCCAAGTTCATCCTCTGCCTGATTGGGTTCCTGATTGCCATTATTGTCATCTACATACTCAATGTCATCATTGACTACCTCTTCAATGTGTGGTTTTGCTCGAAGGGGGAGGCAAGATGCCATAGTTTGATTGCTGGCAAGGTGTAACCGATGAGAAGGGGTGGAGTGCTGGATGCCTCATGCTCCCTTCATTGATGAACCATAGGGGTGAGCCAATTGTCTTCGATGCAGGTTGATGATCTAGTATGTGGGGGAATAATCTTAAGAACTAAAGTGGCATGGAAAGCAGTGTCACTCTGAATATACTGTTAAGTCTCAGTAATTCCGATAGTGCAGATGGGAGTTGGCCAAGTCCTGCAGACCAATCAAGGTGGCTAGGCTTCAATGTACTCATACATTGCACCCTGCTGTTCCATGTATGCCACTAATTTGGACAGAAGAAGGACCTGGGAGGGTGCCGAGAGTGTTGGCCCAAGTAAGGGACTTCAGACAGAAGGAGGGAGGACTAAAGAACATAAACCAAGTTGATATTCAGAGTGAAGAACTATCTACATACATTCGCTACTTATATAGGTTAAGAAGCAAGATGTGGAACAGGGTGGCATAAGGAATGGAGAACAATAAGGTATGAAGAATCATGTAGAGGTATTGTCAACAGTGATCAAGAATAGAATAAGAAATGCAAGCGAGAATAGAATAATGAGATGTGGCTGAGAATAAAATAATGAGAGAGTGGATGAGAATAGAACAATAGAAAATGGCTGGAGATAAAACAATAGCTGTGACCAAAGAAATAGATGAATAATGATGGTCCCGAAAGGAAATGGGTAAGGGAAGGGATGGGGAATGAAAGAATAGTAAAGGATAGAGGGGATGGGGTGAGAGGAATGAAACAGATGATGTACCAAATGTACCAAGCTGAGACCGCATACTGATGAGGAATGACTTGTCACTGGTGTGTAGGCTTAATTGATAAGGGTTGGTCTGTTAGTATTGCGAAGTGAACCAGAGCTCAGTATTGTAGACTTGACAGGGACACATATCCTCACAAGTTGCCCAGAAACTTATTCAGGATGGTGTTATCACAGGACTTGAACTAGATGCAACCAGTCAGCCAGGTTTTTGCATGGCCTGCACACAAGCTAAACCTACAAGAAAGCTAGTCCCACAGATGCAAGAGGGACTGTGGGCTGTGAAAATCAGTAAAAAAGTCCACTTGGATGTGTGGGGGCCTGCAAACCCCCAAAGCTACAACAGCAAAGAATACTTTGTCAGTTTCACTGATGACCACTACAGATGGACATACCTGGTACCCATGGTAAAGAAGAGTGACACCCTCCACTGCTATAGACAGTATGAGGCATGGGTGAAGATGCAACATAGCATGAAAGTAAAACATCTACAAATGGATTGCGATGGTAAATACCTCTCTGAAGAATTCAGCACTTACCTAAAGTCCAAGGGAATGGTCAGAAGCCTGACCATACATGACATGCCTGAAGAAAACGGTGTGTTAGAGAGACTCAACTGCATGCTGCTAGAGCACGCACATGTGATGCACCTGGCAGTCAGTTTGCCCAAATTTCTCTAGACGGAGTTGGTGCAACATACAGTCTGGTTGAAGAACCAGACATCCACACATGCACTGGACAGAAAGATGCCATATGAGGTATGCATTGTATGAAGCCAAACCTTACAGACTTACTGGAATGGGGTGCAAGAGTCTTTACCCTCAGAGAAGACTGTGGCAAGCTGGAAGCCAAGGTGGATGAAGGCAGATGGGTCAGATATAGCAACAAAAGCAAGGGACACAGAGTGTACTGGCCCAGCAAGCATCGAGTAACCATCAAGCGCAATGATACATTTGACGAATCTGTCCTAGTCATCCTGAGCGATGTACAGACTAAGGGGAAGCTAACCACCCAGAACAGTCAAGGCACCGGTCAACAACCATATGTCAACCCTCCTGTATCACAAATCCATCCTCTTGAAGGATTTGAAGCACTGGACAACCCAGAGGAACAGCCACAAGGCAGGGGACACAGGGTGTGAAAGCCCTCTGCCTACATAAGAGACATCGCCGATGGTACCGGCAGCAGCACTGGTCATGCAAATGCCCTCATGTACCCTAAGGGGCTGCCCATCCCCACTAGGAACATGGCCTTAGCGGTCCTGGAGGAGCTGGAGGAGGTAGGCATGGAGGATGAAGGGATTATGTGTCATCCTCTAGAACATGTGATGATGGTGGCTACCCAGAGCATGGGAATTGACCCGGTTAGCCTAGATGATGCAAGTTTATATGAGGACTGGCCGGCATGGGATGCATCCATCAAGCAGGAGCTGGACCAGCATGCAACCCTACACATGTGGGACCTTTTAGAACCCCCCGATGGCACTAACATCATTGGCAGCAAGCTTGTTTTTTGCTACAAGCATGACACAAGCAGTAAAGTTGTAGCCCACAAGACCAGGCTCATCGCACAAGGTTTTTCCCAGACACAAGGAATAGACTACAACGAAACCTTCTCTCCCACCACCAAACTTTCTGCCATCCACATCATCACCACCATAGCAGTCAGGAATGACTGGGAGCTTGAGCAGACCGATATTGACAGTGCTTACCTCAATGCCCCAATTATGGAGACAGTTTACATGTGCCAGGCCAAAGGCTATAAAGCCCCTGGACAGGAACATCACATCTGCCACCTCAACCACATGATCTATGGCCTTAAACAGTCAGGGAGGGAGTGGTACAATATGCTGTGTGGCATTATGTACAGGTTTGGGTTTATGTATTGCCAAGTTGAGCATGCTGTATTCCACAGGTATGCCAGCCAGGATGCCCTCATCATCGCCATGGACATCAACAATCTCACCATGGCCAGCAACTTAAAGGTTGTGATATGTGTAAAAACTAAACACAAATAGATTCAGACTTCATCATGAAGATCTCAGTGCATAATAACTACCTAAACACAAATAGACTAGGAAACATTGTAAGTTTAAGAAAAAGTAAAAACAGAGAAATGACACTCACTTCAGACTTCGTCGTGAAGATCTGAAGTGACTCGGTGGGAAGGGGTCTGTACTTATAGATGGGAGAACAAAAGGATAAAAGGGAACAAAAGATGAAGGGACAAAAGAAAAAGAACAAAAGAGAAATAAATCTAACTATTGTCCACATACATTGTCCCACTTGTGGCACCTTGGCGACTGTAACAAAAGGAGCTGTTTGAACTGTAAGAATGTCGAAATCTTAACACTCCCTCTCAGTTCAAACCAGCTATCCCATTCCCAATAGTTTTACACATCTATCGTGCTCATGCCTATTCAGGGCTTTTGTGAGGAAATTGGCACCATTTCGAGTTCCAGGGATATGCGAAGTGCAAATTGTTTTGGTGCGGATGAGATTTCTTATAAAATGCCATCGGATGTCAATGTGTTTTGATCTACCATGAAATATGGGGTTATCTGATAGGGCCACTGCTCCGGTGTTGTCTGACAGGATATGAGTAGCATTGTCAGTGGATATGAATAGCTCTTGGCACAGTTGCCTTAACCATATTGCCTCCTGACAGGCTGTTCCTAGCACATAGTACTCTGCTTCTGTGGTAGAGAGTGCTACTGACACTTGTTTCTTTGACTTCCAGGCAATTGGTCCTCCTGCAAGCAAGAACACATATCCACTCGTGGAAATCTGGTCATGTGAGTCTTTAGCATAGTTTGTGTCGCAGTATCCCCATGGGCTCACATGATCATGATCAACTCCCCTGGTTTCAGATTGTCTCTTGTATACTATGCCTTGGTCAGATGTCCCCTTGAGATATCTCAGCACTCTTTTGCTGGCATTCCAATCGCGTTGGGAAGGATTTTTGTGTAATTGGGATAGGTATTGAGTGATGTATGCAATGTCTGGACAAGTGGACATAGCTGCATATGTAAGAGATCCAGTGAGAGCTTGATATTCCTTTATATTTTTGTATGGTATGTTATCGCCATCCTGAAGGTGGGAGCCTTTGTCTACAGGGGTGACCACAGGGTTACAGTTGTTCATTCCGAATCTTTCAAATAAGGAGTTGGTGTAATCAGATTGCGAGAGTTTCAACGTTCCTAGGTGAGTATCTCTAGTCACCAGAATTCCAAGTACTTTGAAGGGCTTTGAGGTATCTTTTTCTTTTATTTTGTAAAAACCTTGAATACCGGCTTTTAGTTTGCATTCCTCCCCCTCGCTTGAGCTTATCCCTGTGACATCGTCAATGTGAGTGTCTATAGCCGTAATACCATTGACAGAGTTATTGATGAATACTCTGGCATCACTCCCAAGAGCGATGAACCCTAAGCTCTTTAGTTTCTCCTCGAGGTCTTCTCACCAGACATGCGCTGCCTCTGGTAGGCCATACAGCGCTTTGTTAAGTTTGGCCACTTTTCCAGGCTTCTGGTATCCATCTGGCAGCCGTATATAAATATCATGATCAATTTTGCCATGGAGGTAAGCAGAGTCAACGTCCCATGCAAATACGTGCAAATCCTTGAGAGGCGCAAGTGCAAGTAGGACCCTCAGAGAGGAAATTCGAGAGACAGGTGCGAAAGTGTCCCTTAAGGAAATGTTCGTCACTTGTTTATCACCTCGCATGACCCATCTTGATCGAAACTTTTGATCTCCTGTCTCAAGATTTTTTACGGTGTTTACCCACATTCCAGGTAATATTTGCATATCTTCCGGTACATCTTTTTCATTGATTTCATTCCATGTATTTATCTCTTCAAGCTTGGACATTTCATACTCCATCGCGTCACCCCATTGTTTAGCTTCTGGCAATTGTAATGCCTCATGATAAGAATGTGGGATTTTCACGTCTATTGAGTTATTCTTGCTAATAACTTTCGTGACCAGTACCGTTTCTTGGTTTTTGATACATTCAGACCTCCTTGATGCTTCCGATCCCCACACCTCGGTTGTTGTCCTCCTTTTCTTTCCTCCATTTTCTTCAGCTTCTTTTTCTTCCTCAATGATATTCCCTTTCTTTATTTTAATCTCCTTGGGACTGGGGAATTCTGCAGCAGGATCGTTATGGTCATTCTCAGTAAGGCATCTATTGCTTGTTCCTTTGGAGAAGATTACGTTCCAGGATCGGTGCTTCTTCTTATCTTTATATATGACAACATACATGGAGTCACCTTCAAATCCAATAAGGCGACATTCCATTGCCTTATCATCAAATTTTGTGCGTGTTTCATCCGGAATTTTGATGTAACATTTAGAACCAAATACCCTCAGATGGCCGATGAACAGTGCCTCTTGGAACACCTTTTCGTAGGGTGTGATGTTATTTGCCAGTATGCTGGAAGGACATCTGTTACGGATGTAAACTTGTGTTGAGATCGCTTCTCCCCAAAGGTCTTTTCTGAGTTCTGAGTCTTTTAGCATGGTTCTAGATCCTTCAACAACCACTCTATTCTGCCGTTCTGCCCTCCCATTCAGCACTGGACTGTAAGCAACAGAAGTTATGATGGAAATCCCCCTATCTCTGCAGTGTTCCGCTAATTGATTGTTGAGGAACTCTCCCCCATTGTCCATTCTTAAGGTGTGTACTCTTTTATTGAATTTGGTTTCAATTGACTTATCTAGGTCAATGATTGCCTTTGCTGCATCGCTTTTGTGTTTTAGGTTAAAGGCAAACCCAAACCCTGAGTGATCGTCATTGATCACCAGGCAAAACTTGGCATGGGTCCACCTGGCTACAGGTGTCATTGGTCCTATCAAATCGGCATGGAGGGTGCCAAACAGGCGAGTGTCCCGTTCCTCTCTATCTGCATAAGGTTTTTCATCCATTTTTCCAAATATGCAGTCTTCGCAGATACTGCCTAGACTCTTGTTCGTTACATCCATCCCTTTTACGATGTTAGATTCAACCATTCTTTTGAGCATTGTATCACCGAGGTGTCCTAGTCTTCTATGCCATGTGGGTAGGTCAGTGGCTGAGCTATCCCTCTTGACTGCCATCAGAATTGTGTCCTGAGGAGGAATAATTTCCATAGTGATCTTGTAAAGTTCATTTCCCAATGGTGCTTCAGCATAAGTTTGTATGCCCCTCATAATGCGAACAGAGCCTCCCACTATGCGACTCTCAAACCCTTTTTTGTCTAGGATTTTTAAAGACAAGATTTTCCCATCTGCGCTTGGCACGTGCATTACTTGGGTGAGTCGAATCCTTGTCTTCTTCCCTTGATATTCAACATCAGCCACAACATCTCCCTCACCTACGGCTTGGACCTTGTTCTTTCCAAACATGTTCATGGTTCGGTTCTTCTCGTATTTGCAATAGGTGGTGAAGTCGCTTCTATTAGGTGTTACATGTACGGTTGCCGCTGAATTGGCAAACCATACATTTGTTCCTTTTTCATGTCCATATGCCCACACAATAGGTGTGTCTGTAACTGTTTTGACAGTGTTTGATGTCTTCTGATCTTTCTTGCCTTTGAACCACTCTGGATATTGGCCTTCTTTGCCATCTCCCTTAGCCCAACTTTGGTTTAGTGTGCCCTGTTTTGCCACAATTCTTGCATTTTGACAGAATCTTTCTGCCAGTTTGGAAGATAACATTGGTGTCTTTTTCTCCCAATGAGTACCCCTGTCTCCTACTCCATTTGGTTTGGAGCCTGGAGATGACAATTGCGGGGTCTAGTATGCCACCAAGCAAACCCAAGAGGGCATTGACAAGGTAATGATTCCGGCAAATCGTGAGTCTGGTATGCTTATACCCAAACCTCCACAGTTTTTTCGCAGTCGTTGAAGCTCGGCTAGATGGGCAGGTAAGGTTTCTGATCCTCCGTCTGTGAACTTCTTTGTGAAGAGCCTGTTTTCAGCAAGGTTTTGAGCAATAGGATTGGCTTGAGCATATCAGTTCAGGAGACTGTTCCAGGCAGTGCTTGATGATCTGCAGTCTAACCCTGCTTGTACTTTTGGAGCTATATTCATTAAGATGGTGGATAGAGCCTGAGAATCTGTTTCTTCCCAAATGGCTAGGGCTTTGACATCTGTGTCGGCTGGTTTGGTTATTACCCCCAATACATATGGCCAGAGTTTCGCTCCCTTTAGGTAAGGGATCATTCACGTCTTCCAAAAATTCCAATTGGAACCCATTTCATCTAATCGTTCTTTTTCATCATACCGAACGATTTTGAATGAGTCGGACATGTTTGATTATCAAGGTCAGGTTCAAGAGTAAGTCTTTCTGTGTTGTTTGTTTAATTATGGCCGGGGCCCATAACCTGTAAAAACTAAACACAAATAGATTCAGACTTCGTCGTGAAGATCTCAGTGCATAATAACTACCTAAACACAAATAGACTAGGAAACATTGTAAGTTTAAGAAAAAGTAAAAACAGAGAAATGACACTCACTTCAGACTTCGTCGTGAAGATCTGAAGTGACTCGGTGGGAAGGGGTCTGTACATATAGATGGGAGAACAAAAGGATAAAAGAGAACAAAAGATGAAGGGACAAAGAAAAAGAACAAAAGAGAAATAAATCTAACTATTGTCCACATACATTGTCCCACTTGTGGCGCCTTGGCGACTGTAACAAAAGGAGCTGTTTGAACTGTAAGTATATCAAAATCTTAACAATATGCACATTCAAGGATAAACTGCACACCGTCCTCAAAATCAAGGATCCTGGGGACCTGAGCTGGCTGTTGGGGATAGAGGTGAAGTGAGACCATGAGATGTGCACAATTTCATTCTCACAATGTGCATATATTGAGAAAATACTTGAGAGGTTTAACCTACAGGATGCTAACCCTCTTGGCACACCATTTGACCTCCACCACAAGCTGTCACTATTCTAATTTCCTTCCACCCCTCATCAGTTTGACAAAATGCATAATGTGCCCTACAGGGAGGCCATCGGATCCCTCATGTACACAGTGCTGGGCATGTACCCGGACATCTCATTCACTGTATCTTTCCTGGTGCAATTTATGCAGAACCCAGGGAGGGCACACTGGGAAGCAGTCAAAAGGGTCTTTTGCTACCTTAAGGGAACAAAGGACACTCACCTCATCATTGGAGGGGTGCAAAAAGGCCTAGAGGCCTTCTCGGATGTGGACTTGGCCTCACAGGAGCATAGGCACTCCATGTCTGGATATGTATTCACAATCAATGGAGGAGCTGAACACTTTCTCACGCTTACCACCACCCCCAAAATCTCCAAAATCAAACACAAAACGCAAACCCACTCCTTGGTGTTAGCTAGGCTACCGAAAGCACAAGCTAGCCAAGACCTTAACATAACCCAAAAAGAGCAAACCAAAAAGGCGATGCCGCCCAACATAGACCCGCAACCGCCGGCCACCTCACAAGGCCAAGGCGGACGCACGAGAGCCACGGCACAGCAAGGCGGGGTGAAAAGTCGTACGGATCTTCTAGCGGACCCAGCTTGCGTCATACGCACGAGAGAACAAGCTAGATCGTTTCTAGACAAGCAGGGCTACCTCGCTAAAGAAGACCCTCTGTCCATCGACCAACTCAGCTACACATTACTGGCACTAGCACACAACGCGACCTTAAAACCGCTGCTGGAAGGAGCTAGGGCAGTAGCCATCCTCATGATGGATGAGGCCGCCAGAGGAACAGGAATGGCAGTCCTCCAATATGTGGAAAAAAGGCTGGCACCAACTCTTGACAATATGAATATACTGATTGAAGCAGCGAAGGAGACGACAGGTGTAGCCAAGACAGCAGCGGCGGAGGCACTCCAGGCGACTGAGAGAGTGAATAGAATGCAGAAAGAAAGTGACGCTAACAGGGGGGACAAGATGGTGGGAGC